>CAUYQU010071009.1:0-46911 GCA_963574635.1 Cheracebus regulus | reverse complement strand
GAAGCATGTATATTCACAATCCCATTTATCACCATGAAAGAGGCAGTGCAGACAGTAGGGTTTCCCTTCCACAGAAGAGCTGGCTGATGCCCAGGGAGGACTCAGTGTCTTCTCCATGTCCCAGTGAGTGACAGGTCTTTTGGACCTAAATCCTTGTCTTTTTGACCTAAATCCTGGGCAAAAGAGAACAGGAAAGAACCAAAATAAGGAAGAAATACTTTGGAGAAGAGAAGAATGAAATCCATGAAAAACAAAAACAAAAGTGACAAACATGGAAGAGTGCTGAGTTCATAGGAAATTTATATTTTGTTTCTGGTCATTTTAAAAGGCTTGCATGATGGTGAGGTAAGAGTTGTTAATAAGTTAAATACATTTTAAAATAAAATTTTAAATCAAATGTGACTATTTATATGAAAATATTCTCCAAAATTATGAAATGCTGTTGAGGTGCTAGATATTATTGTTGCTATTACCATTGATGGCATTTACTGTGGTGTAATTCCTGGCAGGCCACCCAGTGATTTACTCAGTTCCATCATGTTGGGGGCTGTGGTTCCATTTTGAATAAAATGACCTGTCCTTCCACTCCTCTGAAGGCAGTGGAATGGATATTATCTACTGATGTCAACTACAATCTTATAATGAAAGAAATAGTGAGGTATTTCCCACTACTATTTAATATATAATATGAGAAAATGATCATAATAATATGAGAAAATATGAGAAAATGATCATAAATTACAGCAAGAGTGATTTAGGTTCAGAATGGCAAAAAGAATATTTTCTTGCAGCTTATGCATGGAAACCGATTACTTGGGAAATAGGACTATCTCTTTCCCAGAGATAACAATAAACTGTTTTCTGCTTATTTTCAGTTGTTAGAAGAGGACACTTGGAGGCGGATTGGGCTGTTGAAGGGGGTCATTTCAAGGGACCTGTTGAAATCCTCAAGCTGTATTGTATGAAATGTCATCTATTGATTAAGATGTGCTATTAAGCTAGACACCCACAGCAGTGCTTCAAGTCCATGTATCCTCAAGTAGCCTGCAACAGTTAATACAATTTTTAAAATTCCTTTAGTTCTGAAAATTGTTGAAAATGTTGAGAGTGAAACCATTGAAAAACCTCAAGTATTTCAGGTTATAAAGAAATCATTATTGGATTTTTCTGTCTTCAATTGCTATTTCATTTTTTTCCCTCACTCAAACCATTCTTTGCCCAGGCTGATGCAACTTCGTTTGCTTTATTCACCCAAAATATAAGACTTGATGTTTCCTTCCTTATCCAACTTCCTACTCAAATCCCTATCTCCCTTAAAGGCCGTGAAGGTGTTCTCTGCTTCCTTAGCCTTTCAACCAGTCCCAAAAAGTTGTTTCCCTTTTCGTTAAGAGGCATAAAAATGTCAGTGCCACTGAATATACAATATCTTTATTCTCATCGTCTAGGAGACAGGATGTGGTTAGGGTGTTAAGTGTTAGGCATGTCAGATTTCACTTCCTGCTTCATAATCAATCCAGTACGGTTCTACCAGGTCCCTGTGACGTCCTAGCTTTTCCAAGAAGATCTTGCTTCTAATCTGACCTGGACTGCTCTTACTTCAATTACCCAGGGAAAAAGTTAACAATACCTGGCAATAACCCTTCCCTTCATCTACCTCCTGGCCCTTCTTCCACCTCCAGGGTTATAAAAATGAAGGAAATGTGTTACGACTGATTCACATGGCTTGGGAGTTGCTTGCTGGATGATTTCATAGTCTGGCTATTAGCTGTGAAGAAATATAATACCATCTTTACATATCTGGTTTTAGTTGGGAGGGAAAGGCTCAAATTAAAGCCTCGAGAAAGGCAGAGGGAATGGAGTGAAAGAGAGAATTCTGGGGACTCCATCTGATGATTTAGTAGGATGATTAGATGGAGTATTTATCCTTCTAATGGTGGTGTTTGATGCTACAGTGTTTTTACTTGTGGTTTGTGTGCCAGGGTGGAAAGTGACTCTGGAGAATACCATGCTAGCTTAGGTGGAAGGAAATAGTGGGGAGAGAATGCACAGCTTTTTGGCTGGTTGATTTCCCCTGGTAGAGGGGCTAATGATGAGGTTGGCAGCCAAAAAGCCAGAGCTCTTGGGTTCGACTTTAAATCCCATTACCACATTGATGGGTGGTCTTGAGACAGAATCCTGTAATGGTTAAGAGGTTGGGCTCTGAGATCAGGCTGATGAAGTCTCAAGCTCTGTGGCCTTGTGAAAATAAACCCAATGTTTCTGTGCTTTAGTTTTCTAAGTGAAAAAAAAGCAGATAATAACTGTGTCTAAATGAGATAAGGTATAAATTATGCTAAGCATAGTGCCTGACACATGAAGACAGCTCAAAAATTGTCTTCGACAATAGGAAACAAAATAGATTACCTGTATTTCTTGATTCAGCAAATTTTTATTGAATGCCTATTATGAATCAATAAATGCACATGATATTTTGGAAGAAAAAAAAGGGCACCTGGGCAAAGCTTTCACTCTGGGACTTACAATCTCACTAAAAATAATAATAATAATAATAATTTAAAATACCAAGCTACTTAAGTAAATGTGATGAGAGTTTGAGAATTCAGGAAAGAGGATAACTATACATTGGAGTAAAGAATGTCTTGAAAATATTTAAAATATTTAGGATAAATTAGAAACATTTTGTGGTTTCCATGAAACTATTGGAAACAGCCATTACAGAGAAGAGAACTAATCTTGAATAAGAGGGTACAGATTTAAATCCAGTGGCTCTGTCACCTTTTTCTGTTATCCTGGGGACTCTTCCACCTCTCTTTATTTGAGTTTCCACAACTGTAAAATTAACATAAGAGATGATGCATGGACTTCCCAAGCATAGAGCAGGATAACATACATAACAGTGCCTGGATGTGGTTTGCACTAGGGAATATTTCAAGAAGTAAATATAAAACAAATGCAGTATCGACGCTTACTTCCTCTGTTTCTCTTCCTTTCTCTTTCCTTTCATCAGAGCTATAGTGACTCTCATTTGATTCCCTTAGTTCCTATGCTGTTTGCATGGAAATAGGCATATTCACAGTTAAAAAGCATTCATAGGTGTGCCAAGATGATTCCATGTCCTATTTCTCTTGCATCTTCCAGCAGCTTCTTGAGTGCTTCCTCACCAGAGCTGCTGCCACCAAAGGTGCAGGTGGATGGAGCCGGGCTTGCTGTTAGAATGTCTGGCCTCTGCTCTTGACTCTGCAAGAAGTTCACTGAGTGAGGCTAGTACACTCACCCTATAGTCTAGAAAGCGCTTACAATACTATTTCCTGCCTCAGGGAAGCTATAGGAAGATGAATTCACTAGCCTCAGAACTGGAGATTCTTCCAGAGGAAAAGCCGTGTCTCAGGTTTACATGAGACTTTTTACTGTGTTATCCTTCACTCTCCTGGGTGACTCTGTCACCTCTCCAGGATCAAAACGGACTTTGAGTAATATGATAAAGACACCCCATGTTTTCCCTCCAGGCCACTCTAGGGCTGCTTTTCTTGGTCTTAACAATTAAGTGCTAGAAATGAAAATATTTCAGCTAACTGTACAACCACAGCATACTTGATGAGGAACTGTCCTGGACTTGTCAAAGTGCATGGCAATTCTTTAAAATGTGGCTTGGAATTGCAATTTTTTAAAAAATTCTAATTTCCTTTTATTTCTTGAAATAATCATTCATGTTTGCATTTGTAACGCAGATGTACCCTTCCTTTCATTGGCAAAGTTTTGATACCTTATGGTTATTTATAAAAGTTCACTATGGTTGGGGGTGGAATGTAAGTGGGAGTAGTTATCTACATTGTATCCATCTATTTTTTTAGGTTCAGTGTTACTAAAATATAATTCACATACCATACAATTCACCCATTTAAAGTGTACAAGTCAATGATTTAAGTATATTCACAGAGTTGTGCAACCATCACCACAGTGAATTTTGGATCATTTCATGACACCAAAAAGAAACCCCACACACAATGTCAGTCCCTCCCCATTTTCCCAACCCCTCCCACTCCAGCCCTGGCAGCCACTAATTTACTTTCCATCCCAGTTGATTTGCCTATTCTGGACATTTCATTTAAATGGAATCATACTGCATGTAGTCCTTCTTGCACTGAGCGAGGTGTTTTCCGTGTTCATCTACTCTCTACGTCCACACTGTAACATGCCTCAGTGCATCATTTATGTTTATTGCTGAATCAGATTCTATTATATGAATATTCCACATTTTATTTATCCATTCATCAGCTAAGGGAGATTTGAGCTGTTTCTACTTTTTGTCTATAATAAATAATGTCATAATTATTGGGATGGAGACATATTTTCATTTCACCTGGGTATATAGCTAGAAATGGGACTTCTGAGTCATGTGGTCACCTGCATTTAACCTTTTGAAGAACTTTCTGGCTGCCTTTCAAAGGGGCTTCCCTCATGCAGCATGTCCAGCATATGGAGAAATGGATGGTTCTCATTTCTCCACATCTTCACTAACACATGTTATTTTCTGTTCTTGTGATCGTAGCCACCCTACAATCTGGGTGTGAAGCCCTCTATTTACTGTTCTCTTTTGATTATTTCTTCTTTGACCATCATTTCTTCATGATTGAAATTAATAATTAATTAGTGATTATCCCTTCTCTAAAACCAGAATAATGTCCAGTCCTGAATATGTCTCTAGTGGGAATAGCTCAACTGCAGAGAATGTGATAATAAAACCATGTGAAGTAAACAGAACAACAATATGTATACACCATTTCCCTGAACAAAAGATACTAGCAAAGAAGACAAACTACTCTTCACATCCAAAAGCAAAAATGGGAAATGACATGAGGACAAGACTAATAGACAGAAAATTCATCTTTCAATGACAACATGACTGTTCCAAAAATATAAGACTTACCTTTCTTACCCAAGCATGAAAAGCACTCCTTGACAACAACTCTGAGAAATTTTTTCCTGTCTTCTCACAGGGCCCTACATGTTCATAATGGTTAATAATGTTGCTGGTGGTTATTTAGGCTAACATGAATAAGCACTGATTATGTTCAGACATTGGAATAAGTACCTTACCTATACTTTTGCAGCAACTCAATAAGAGCATATGTGTATGTGAATGTGTGTATGTGATTCCCATTTTACTCATGAGAAAACTGAGGCACAGAGAGATTAAGAAACTTGATAATAGCCCACAGTTAGTAAATAGCAAGGACAGGGTTCAAGCCCCTACCTGCCTTATCTGGAATCCTATAGTAAACCCACTACATCTCACAGACTCTGCAAAAAGGTATTTAGTGAATAAATGGATGAATATTTACAAATACCAATTTTGAAACATCTAAGAAAGGGAAATTAATGTTTTTGGAAGAATGTAACTGAACAAAAGGACTTATAGATGACAGAGAAAACTAACCTGCCACTTATCTTTTCATTGATTATTTAAAATCTATACACATTTACATCAAATAATTTAATGTACATGTCTACATTAAATTATTTTGACTACAAGTGGCTACAATGAGTACAAAATAAATGGTAATAATTCCACAAGTGCCATTTCCCCTGCTTCCACAAAACCTCTTTAACCTTTCAAAGTCTAATCCTATAGTCTAATCCAGTTGTTCCTTGGAATGAGTTGAGATGCATCGCCTGAGCTTGCAAACAATTCCCGGGGCCCCAGTAGCCACATGGCATCAGCGAGGGTCTTCTTCTCCTGCTGCAGTGTCCTCGTCAGTACCTGCTTCCTGAGAAGCCAGTTTAGAGTACCACCCTCATGCCCTCTGGCAGTGCCCACCATGGAGTATCCATGTTCATGTCACAAAGTCTGGATGCCTACTCCATACAGAGTACAGTTCTCAATATGCCAAGGCTATACCGGCTTTAGTACAGATCTAGACGAAAGGCTATATCTCTCCCCAACTTTGTCACCAGAAAACCAATGCAGAACTGGTGGTGTTTCAGAGTCTCCCAGAAAATAATGGTATTCTTCAAACAATTTATCTTATAGCTGCAGTTTGCTTTCACAGAACTCAAATAGAAGCAGCTTATGCTGACCCAGGGAACTTAAAAGATCTCAGGTGTCCTTTGGGTGCTTCTCACCCATCCTCCTTTACTAAGGTTTCTTTGCCACTTGCAATTGAATTCATTCACTAGATGCGAGAGAGCAGCATGCTCTGCTTGCTAACCAGTCAAACCCAGACATGTCTCAGTCCCAGGGGTGAGTGCAGCTTAGGCTCAAGCTGAGACCATGTCTGTATTACTTTCTAAACCCTTAATTATTTTGGAAATTTGATCAGATATTTTGGTCACGTTTGGTACTGAGAAGGAGAAAATATGTCAGATTCTGCCAAATGTAATTTGAGAATTGCAACGTACATGTTTTTCTCCATCGCCAAAATGCACCCAATCAACTAAGATTAGGCCGATAGTTATAAGGCAGTGTATTAAAACAAGAACATGCCAACGTCACACAGACATGGAATGTGTTCCATTGTTAAACAAACAAAAATGAGTGTGTGTTGTGCCTATGACTAATAGAACTTGAAATTTAAGAGGTGAAATGAAAAATCAACAGATCAGTAATTAAGAGAAGCACAGTGGCAATGATGTACAAATCAAAACATAAATTAAGGGGTCATTATTGTTTTTATTTTTTAGCCAACTAAAATTTATTGACTTCTTACTATACTTAAGGCATCAGAGATATCAAGGAAACTATCGTGTTGGGTAAATTAATAGTTGTAATGCAGGATCACATAGCTTATAATAAAGTAATAGAAGCATGTTACTTGTACTGGAAACGAAAAGAGTGCTTGAATCCTCCCAGAGCTGTCAGAAATAGGTTCATTCAAGATGAAACTTGAGCTGAGTCTACAAGATAGATCAAAAGACATTGAGGTACCAATGTCACTGAATTACAAAATCTAAGAGTTATGAGCAGTAATCAGATGAGGCAATTTTCTAAAACGGACAATTCCAGTACAGGTTTCACCTTGGGTTCCACATGGCTTGGCTGGGTGGCACATGCCAGATCTGTCTTTCCAGACCCACTTAGTTGCTCTCCCTGAACCCTGTACCTAGAAATATAGCTCTAAGCAGATCTGAGCCACTCATTAGCAAAGTAGGAAATATCCTCTCCCCTACCAGCAGGTGGCTTTGGGTGTGGTAGCACTGCTGGAGGCCCACTCTCTATGTCTACAATTAACCCCTAGCACTTTGGTCTAGCTTGCACTTCTATTTTTGGGTTATATTGTCGATCTATTCTGTTTCCTGCTCAGCCCAGAGTTCTAACTCAAACTAACCAGCTTGCCTAGGCTTGAGTGATGAGTCTAGTACTTGTCATTTGATTGTCATCCATAATCAGACCATTCATTCTATCTCCTAGCCTGCATGAAGCATGCTTTTCTTTCCGAAAACCCCAGCAATTAGGGCTTGTCCATCAGAATGGACAGCCTTTGCTATGAACGCCACCTAGGCCTGATCTCATTTTGTCTTCCTTCCTTCAATGTTGTATAGTGAATTGCCAACTTTCCCTACAAAGCTCTTTCCTACCTATTCTCCAGCTGCCTATAAAACCTAGACCTTCCCCTTGAGCTCCAGATTCATCCAACAGCTTCATAGATGTCTCCATTTCTTAGACTTATAGTTTCCACAAACTCAACATGCTTAAAAAAAACCTCAATGGTGTCCTCACCTTCCACCCCAATTAGTCCCAGATTCTCTCTTATATTGCATTTCATGGTTTCTGCACCATTGCCCAAGCCAGAACCTAGGAAATTTTCTCCACTATTCTCTCTGACCACCTACAAGTTAGTGATTTAGTCTTGTTGAGTCTACCCACCAAATGTATCTGATTTTCACTCCCTTTCCCCTTCTCAAATCCTCCTGCCATGGTTCATGTCACCAGTATTGATTTTCTGGAGTCTAGCCATAGCTTTCTTTCCATTATTGTACTATCTCTTCTTCTCATAAGCTGAAGTCATGTTGTGGACTGTAATGGTTCCACAAAGCCCATCTGATGCTGCAGTTTTGCTATCTTTATCCTTTTAATGACAATGCTGTCTGTAAAATAAAGGGCAAATTCCTGCTGTGATACCTAATATCTCATAGTCTCTTCTCCAGCAATGCAAATGATTGAGGGTTTCCCAAAACAAACTCTACTTTTCTCCTCATCCTTTGTATTGCCAGAGCTCTTCCTTCTGTCACCACAGAAAAATTCTCTTAAGCTTTTAGGACCCGATTTTACACTTATGTCACCTGTGAAGGCTTCTTTGCAAATCTCCTTTATACTTTCATATAAATTTACTACATGTGTCCCTTGTACATTCCTGTAACTTACACATATTATAATCTGGGCACCCAACTTTACCTACTATTTTCAGTTTTTGTTTAGTTTCCCCCTCCACTAGACAAGGAATTCTTTGATTATTCTACATCTAGTTAAGGGTTTCTCAGCAATGATTATCGTGGCATTTTGGGCCAGTAATTCTTTGTTTCTGGAGGGGTAGTCTGCTCATTGCATGATGTTTAGCAGCCCCTCTGGCCTCCACCCACTAGATGTTAGCAGGATATTCTTCTTGACTTCCCCAATAGTGACAACCATAAATGTCTTCAGGTATTTCCACCTGTTCCCTGCAGGGGTGGGGAATGATAAAATTGACCCCAGGTAAGAACCACTAATCAAATTTATAGTTTGGCATATTATCTAACTTGATCATTTGATGAATGAAAGGGGAAAGGAAAGGGGAGAGGGAAGGAGGAAAGGAAGGAAATAAACAAATGAAGAAATGTATGAAAAGTAGGGTAGAAAAAGTATATAACGATATGGTTATTTTTGAAAGGGCCAAAAATTGCACCCAGTCAGAGATCAGTTGCCTATAAGTTCAAGATTAAACTATGCTCATTGGTATCACTGGTAGTGATAAAGTAGAAGCGAGAAAAACATAAAATAAAAATGAAAGGAAAAAATATGTTAAAGATAGTTTAGCAAAAAGAAGGAAAAAGAGAGAAAGCCAACAAAATGAGATGCACTGGTTACAGAAAATCAAGGACCACTAGTAGCTTCCAAGGCTTATCCCGGACAGCAGTGAGACATTGCTGTGGTCAAGAGCACAGGTCAGGATCCAGGCATCCTGGGTCCACACTCCTCCCTATCACTTACTATCTAGCATCAGAACTCATCTGTGGAATAGAGGAGATAACCTATATCCTGGGCTGTTGTAAAGAATACATGGTACTCCATGTACAGGATCTGGAAGAATGTCAGGCACGTTTTATGCACTTCATAAGTGATAACTAAATAGAGCCCCTTCATCTGTATTAAATGTTGTTGACAAAGAGCTGTATAGTGTTATCGGCCCAGCTCTGGTCTAGAAAGAATGTACCCCCAAATTAATCATCACGCAGGAGAAAGATATATCTGAGATATAATTGTAGAGCCACTGGAAGTCTAGACATTCCTTGACATTCCTAACTGTCAAGTATTCTCCTTCAGTGTTTGGGCAAATATGTTTATCTTTTCAGGCTGTGTGTCCTTGCATTTTTATTATGTCAATGTAATGCCTAATTTGGAGAAAAGTTTCAAGTTAAGCCTTGAGTCTTTTTTCTCTCCCTGTCACTGGGTCACACTTGGCTTCTCACAGAAGCCATTAACCAAGAAACACTCAGGTACAAATCCCAGAAGAACTTGAGTGAAGCTGGGCCTGAGAGAAGCTGACATATTTACTGCTGTTGACCTAGTCATAAACTTCTCCATGCCAGGAGCCTCAGGCACTGGTGGCGGGGAGAAAGAGGATGGAACAGTGAGGGGGAAGGGGTGTTTTGCCAGGTCCCCCTCAAAGGAGGTTGGATTGAAGGCAGGTCAGAAGTCAACAGCGGCTTAACTGTTGCAGTGTGTGCTGAAGAGGGCTCCACAGTCCTATCAGGGTGCAATCTCAGCATCAGGTTTCAGTGGGGAAGACAGCTTGTCCCTAAATGAAAGTGTGGCTTTTGCTCTTAGAGAGCGAGCTTGAGAGCTGATGTAATACAAGTGTCAGGTTGATGTATGAAGGTCCCTGTGGCATTTAAGAAAATAGCAGCTGCTTGTTTCCTTTCACATGGTCATTCCTTCCAGTTTAAAGAAGCTAAGATCAGTGGACCCAGCACAGGTTTGTGGGAAAAGAACTTTTCAGGGTTCCAGTCCTAGTTCCCTGAATATAACTCCTTAATATTGTCATTTTACTTCTCTAGACTTAATTTTTTTATTTGTAAAGGAAGAGGGTTCCACTTTCCAATTTCTAAAATCCCTAAATTTCTGTGACTTCTGGTTGGAGTAAGACAACGAAAAATGTTTCCATAACACAGTGGTCTGCTCTGCTCTCTGGGGTCCTTCCTACATGCATTGCAGTGAGCATTTGCAGATGGGTTAAGGAAAGAGCAATGGCCGTCCCCAGCTTTCCCCGTCATCCTACATTAACATTCACATGCTGCAGGTCTTATTCTGTGACATGAAGCTCAAATGTGCATCATTCAAATCTTTCTTTACTTATGCTGAATTCATTCCACTGCAATCTTCTCAATGTGTAGGTGTTACGTTGTAAGATTTCGTATTGTGTGTGGGGTGTGTGTGTGTGTGTGTGTGTTTGGGGATAGAGAAGCAGGAGCATAGAAGGATGAAGGACTGGTGTTATGGGTACCTACAAGAAGAGAGAAGAAATGAATTAAAGAACCAAAGAAGTTTGCATTCTCATCTTTATCCTAATATTTGTGTATTTAATTTTCCCTCTACCCTTCACACTATCCACACACATACAAGTTTGTTTCTTTAGAACTATATTTAGAACTATATTTTAATAATTTTTGCATACCCTAAGGGGACTCACATGTAGGAGATGAACTGAGTTAGATCTCTCCGACTACATCCTGGAATTTTAGCACTCATTCCTTTGGCTTAAGTGTTATCATTAGGCTAGGTGTGGTGGCTCATGCCTGTAATCTCAGCACTTTGGAAGGCTGAGGCAGGATGATCGCTTGAGCCCAGAAGTTTGAGGCTGCAGTGAGCCATGATCGTGCCACTGCACCCAAGTCTAGATGACAGAGAGACTGTCTATACAAAATAAGAAGCATTATTAGTAGTCATCCACTCTTATTTTTAATGTAGTATACGTGATATGTGAGGCACTTTTCTAAGTACTTTATATATGTTTTCCCTGTTAATTTCAAGACAATTGTATGAGATAAGTACTATTATCATCTCTATTTTCAGGTTCAAAAATATGTTACACTGAGAGGTTAAATAATATCTCCTAAGATGCACAGATGGTTAGTAGCAGAGCCAGGATTCAAAAACCAGACAGACTCAAGACCTAATCTTCCTACCTGATGTACAATTCTACCTGTAGATGTAGAGATGACCCTGAAAAAGTAGTACATTAGCTATTAAACATCTCGTTATGAATTGGTGTGCTCCACACTTGTAGATCCCTAAGGTCTGGAATAACAGAGAGGTTAAAACAGAGAATAAGGAAAGACGAAAATAGATAAGCCACTAGCTAGACTAATAGAAAAGACAGAAGACCCAAGTAAACACAATTAGAAATGAAAAATGAGGATATTACCACTGAGCCCACAGAAATATAAATAACCATCAGAGAATATTATGAATACCTCTATGAGCACACACTAGAAAATCTAGAAGAAAGATATATTCCTGAACTTATATACTCTCCCCAGACTGAACCAGGAAAGAACTGAATCCCTGAACAGTCAAATAATGAGCTCTGAACAGATAGTAATGTTTATCAGTAACAAACATTCTATCAATCAACAAAAGCCATGGACCAGATGAAATCACCGCCAAATTCTACTACAGATACAAAGAAGATCTGGTAGTTTCCTAATGAAACTATTTCAAAAAATTGAAAAGGAGGGACTACTCCCTAACTTGTTCTATAAGGCTGGATACCCAAATCTGGCAGAGACACAACATGAAAAAGAACATGTCAGGCCAATATCCTTGATGAACATTGACATAAAAATCCTCTACGATATACTAGCAAACTGAATCCAGCAGCATATCAAAAAGCTAATCCACCATGATTGATTTGGTTTTATCCCTGGGTTGGAAGGTTGGTTCAATATACACAAATCAATAAATGTGATATAAATGTGATTCATTATATTAACAGAACTAAAGGCAAAACTACATGATTATCTCAATAGACGCAGAAAAGGCTTTTCATAAAATTCAATATTCCTACATGTTAACTCTCAATAAACTGGGTATGAAGGAACATACGTCAAAATAATAAGAGCCATCTATGACAAACCCATAGCCAACATCATTCTAAATAGAAAAAAGCTTGAAATATTCCCCTAGAGAACCAGAACAAGAAAAGGCTACCCACTCTCACCACTCATATTCAACATAGTATTGGAAGTCCTGGCCAGAGCAATTAGGCAAGAGAAAGAAATAAAGGGCATCCAAATACGAAGAGAAAAAGTCAAATTACCCCTGCTTGAAGATGACATGATTCTATATCTACAAAACCCCATAGTCTTGATCCAAAAGCTCCTTATGCTGATAAACAACTTAATAAGCAAAGTATCAGCATACAGAGTCAATATACAAAAATCAGTAGAATTTCTACATACCAACAATGTTCAAGCTGAAAGCCATCAAGAAAACAATCACATAAACAGTAGCCACAAAAAGAATAAAATATCTATTAATACAACTAAACAAGGAAGTGAAAGATCTCAACAATGGGAACTACAAAAGTCCTAAAAGAAATTACATAAACAAGTGGAAAAATATTTCATGCTCATGGATAGGAAGAATTAACATCTTTAAAATGGCTATACTGCCGAAAATGAGTTACAAATTTAATGCTATCCTTATCAAACTACCAATTGCATTCTTCACTGAATAGAGAAACAATATTTTAAAATTCATATGGAACCAAAAAAGAGCCTACATAGCCAAGGCAATTCTAAGCAAAAAGAACAAAGTTGGAGGCATCACACTACCTGACTTCAAACTATTCTACAGGGCTGTAGTAACCGAAACAGCATGGTACTGGTACAAAAACAGACACATAGACTAATGGAACAGAATAGAGAGCCCAGATATAAGGCTGCACACCTACAACCATCCAGTCTTTGAAAAAGCTGACAAAAGCAAGCAATGAGGAAAGGCTTCCGATTTAATAAATGGTGCAGGGATAACCAGCTAGCCATATTCAGAAGACTGAAACTTGACCCCTTCCTTACACCATATGCTAATATCAACAAGATGGATGAAAGACTTAAATATAAAACCCAAAGCTACAAAAACCTTGGAAGACAACCTACACAATACCACTAGACATAGGAGCTGGCAAAGATTTCATGACAAAGATGCCAAAAGCAATTACAACAAAAGCAAAAATTGGCAAATGAGATCTAATTAAACTAAAGAGCTTCCACACAGCAAAAGAAAAGTAAACAGACCACCTACAGAATGGGAGAAACATTTTGCAAACTATGCATCCAACAAAGATCTAACATCCAGCATCTATAACGAACTTATAAATAAAAATAAGTAACAAATTAACAAGAAAACAACTCCATTAAAAAGTTGGCAAAGGACATGAACAGAAACTTTTCAAAAGAAGACATACATGTGGCCAAGAAACATGAAAAAAGAGTTTAACATCGTTGATCATTAGAGAAATGCAAACCAAAAGCAAAATGACATAATATCTCACACCAGTCAGAATGGCTGTTATTAAAAAGTCAAAAAGGAACAGACGCTAGGGAGGTTGAAAAAAAATGCTTATAAACTGTAGATAGGAGTGTAAATTAGTTCAGCTATTGAGGAAAACAGTGTAGTGATTCCTCAAAGAGCTAAAAAACAGAAGTACCATTCAACCAAGCAATGGCATAACTGGGTATATGCCCAAAGGAATATAAATTATTCTACCACAAAGACATATGCATGTATATGTTTATTGCAACACTGTTCAAAACAGCAAAGACATGGAATTAGCCTAAATGCCTATCAATGATAGACAAGATAAAGAAAATGTGGTATATATATATACCATGGAATACTATGCAGCCATCAAAAAGAACAAAATCATGTCCTTTGAAGGAACATGGATGGAGCTGGAGGCCATTATCCTTAACAAACTAATGCAAGAACAGAAAACCAAATACCATATGTCCTCATTTATAAGTGGGAGTTAAATGATAAGAACACATGGACACATAGAGGGGAAAAACAGACACTGGAGACTACCTGAGAGTGGAGGGTGGAATGAGGGTGAAGATCAACAAAAATAATTAATGGGTACTAGACTTAATACACAGGTGATGAAAAAATCCATACATCGAACCTCCATGATATGAGTTTACTTATACAACAAACCTGCACATGTACCCTTGAACTTAAAAGTTTTTTAAAAAGAAAGACTGGTAGAATTGATTATAAAATTTTTCAGTTATGTTTTGTAAAAAAGACAGAAAGAGGAACAAGAAGTTCTATATCAGTGGTTACACTTATCCCACAAAATTTTAGTTAACAGCTAAATACCCTAATCAACTGGCTTCAAACTGACATACACAGCTGTTCATCAGATGCCTGTGGAGCTTCAAATGAAAACAAACAAAATGGAATAACTTCAAAAGCAAGATCTTGCTTACACTGTGGATGGAGATGTAAAATGGTACAGAAAATTTGGAAAACTGTTTGGCAGTTTCTTACACAGTTAAACACATGCTTTTCATGTAACCCAGTCATTACACTCCTGCATCATGCAAGAGAAATTAAATTTTGTGTCTACACAGATTCTTATTCATGAATGTTCACAGAAACTTTATTCATAATAGCCAAACCCTGGAAACAGCCCTAGTGTCAAACTGGTGAATGCATAAACAATTTGCAGTATATGCATGCAATGGAATGCTATTGAAAACATAAATAAAATTCTGATACATGCAACAACATGGATAAATCTCAAAAAACATCATCCTAAATTAAATCAGACACAATGTACTGTATGTTGTATGATGTCATTTTTATGAAACTTGTGGAAAAGACAAAACTAGAAGGGCAGGAAGTATACAAATATTTGAGCCAGGAGTAAGGACATTAATTAACTGCAAGTAAACACAGGAAAGTCTTTTGTGGTGATGAAAATACTACAAAATTAGATTATGGAATGTATACATTCATTTTCATGCTGCTGATAAAGACGTAACTGAGACTGGGCAATTTACAAAAGAAAGAGGTTTAATTGGACTTACAGTTCCACATGGCTAGAGAAGTCTCACAATCATGGCAGAAGGTGAAAGGCATGTCTCATGTGACAGCAGACCAGAGAAGAGAGCTTGTGCAGGGAAACTCCCCCTTATGTAATTATCAGATCTCATGAGACTTATTAACTATCATGAGAACAGCACAAGAAACACCTGACCCCATGATTCAATTACCTTCCACTGGGTACCTCCTATAACATGTGGAAATTCAAGATGAGATTTGGGTGGGGACACAGCCAAATCATATCATTCTGCCCTGACCCTCCCAAATCTCATCACATTTCAAAACCAATCATGACTTCCCAAAGTCCCCCAAAGTCTTAACTTATTTCAGCATGAACTCAAATGTCCACAGTCCAAAGTCCCATGACAAGCAAGCCCCTTCTGCCTATGAGCCTGTAAAATCAAAAGCAAGTTAGTTACTTCCTAGATACAATGGGGATACAGGGATTGGGTAAATATATCAATTCCAAATGGGAGAATTTGGCCAAAACAAAGGGGTTACAGGCCCCATGTAAGGCTGAAACACAGCAGGGCAGTCAAATCTTAAAGCTCCAAAATGATCTCCTTTGACTCCATGTCTCATATCCAGGTGACACCGACATGAGAAGTGGGCTCCCGTGGCCTTGGGCAGCTCCACCCCTGTGGCTTTGAAGTGTACAGCCCCCCTCCTGGCTGCTTTTACAAGCTGGCGTATCTGTGGCTTTTACAGTCACATGGTGCAAGCTGTCAGTGGATCTACCATTCTGGGGTCTGGAGTACAGTGGCCCTCTTCTCACAGCTCCACTAGGCAGTGCCCCAGTAGGAAATCTGTGAGGGGGCTCCAACCCCACATTTCCCTTCCACACTGCCCTAGCAGAGGTTCTCCTTGGGAACCCCACCCTTGCAGCAAATTTGCTTGGCTTCCAGGCATTTCCATACTTGTTCTGAAATTTAGGCTAAGGTTCCCAAACCCCTATTATTGACTTCTGCACACTAGCAGGCTTGACACTATGTGAAAGCTGCCAAGGCTTAAGGCTTGCGTCCTCTGAAGCCACAATCTGAGCTCCACATTGAGTCCTGTCAGCCACAGCTGGAGCGACTGGGATGCCGGGCACCAAGACCCTAGGCTGTACACAGCATGGGGACCCTGGCCTGGCACACAAAACCATTTTACCTTAGGCCTCCCAGCCTGTGATGAGAACGGCTGCTGTGAAGACCTCTGACATGCCCTGGAGACATGTTCCCCATTGTTTTAGTGATTAACATTTGGCTTCTTGTTACTTACGGAAATTTCTGCAGCTGGCTCAAATTTCTCCTCACAAAATGGGTTTTTCTCTTCTTTCATATTGTCAGGCTGCAAATTGTTTGAACTTTTATGCTCTGCTTCCCTTATAAAACTGAATGCCTTTAATAGTACCCAAGTCACCTCTTGAATGCTTTGCTATTTAGAAATTTCTTCCACCAGATACCCTAAATGATCCCTCTTAAGTTCAAACTTCCACAGATATCTAGGAAAGGAGCAAAATGCCAACAGACTCTTTGTTAAAACATAAGTCACCTTTGCTCCAATTCCCAACCAGTTCCTCTTCTCCATCTGAGACTACCTCAGCCTAGATTTCATTGTTCATATCATTATCAGCATTTTGGTCAAAGCCATTCAACAACTCTCTAGGTAATTCCAAACTTTCCCACATTTTCCTGTTCCAATCTCTCTGCCTGTTACCTAGTTCCAAAGTTGCTTTCACATTTTTGGGTATTAGCTGCACCCCACTCTGCTGGTACCAATTTGCTGTATTTGTTCATTTTCATGCTGCTGATAAAGACATACCTGAGACTGGGCAATTTACAAAAGAAAGTGGTTTAATTGGACTTACAGATCCATACAACTGGGGAAGCCTCACAATCATGGTGGAAGGAGAAAGGCATTTCTCATATGGAAACAGACAAAAGAGAGCTCGTGCAAGAAAACTCACCCTTATATAATCATCAGATCTTATGAGGCTTATTCATTATCACAAGAAGAGCACAGGAAAGACTTGCTCCCATGATTCAATTACTTCCCATCAGGTCCCTCCTGCAACACATGGGAATTCAAGATGAGATTTAGGTGGGGACACAGTCAAACCATATCATGAGATAATTGTATAACTGTACAAATTCACTAGAACTGAACTAATTATTCTCTCAAAATGGGTACATTTTATGGTGTGTAAAAATGCCTCAATAAAACTGATCTTAAAAAAATGTAAGCCTTCTTCTAAACTTATTAAATCAAAAATATTTGGCACTATTTTTTTTTAATGTGGAAAAATATACCTAACATAAAATTTTCCTTTCTAATTATTTTAAGTATACAGCTCAGTGGCATTTAGTACATTCATATTGTTATAGAATCATCATGATTACCCATCTCCAGAATATTTTTAGCATCCCAAACTGAAATTATGTACATATTAGACATTAATCCCAAATTTCCCTGTGCCCCAGCTCTTGGCAGCCATTCTACTTCTATCTCTAAGAATTTGACTACTCTAGGTACTTCATGTAAATGTAACCATACACCATTTGTCTTTTGGTGTCTGGTTGTTTCACACAGAACAAAGCCTTCTGGGTTCATCAATGTTGTGGTATGTGTCAGAATTTTCTTCCTTTTATGGAATGATATTTGATTCCACTGTATGTATTTACATTTTGTTCATTCATGCATCTGGCAATGAACATTACTCCTTGGTTATTGTGAATAATACTGCTAAAAGCATTGTTGTACTTTGGTACTGTTTTTAAGATTTGTATTTTTTCTTCAGGAGGAAGGAATCAATGGCTTTAATTATATTTAAAGGAGTTTGTGACACAAATCCTATCCATGTGACTGACTATAGTAGACATAAATAAATAAAGGCTTCATGCCTTCATTTCTTGGCTGGGGGATCAGTCTAGCAATTCTGAATGGATCATATACGTACTATATCAAATATTTACCAACATATAGATAATGATGATCATCCCACAGTTCTTCAACATGTACCAGCCTCTATACTAGGCACTATTGTTTTTGAGATGGAGTCTCGCTCTGTCACCCAGGCTGGAGTGCAATGGTGCAATCTCGGCTCAATGCAAGCTCCACCTCCCAGGTTCAAGTGATTCTCTTGCCTCAGCCTCCCAAGTAGCTGGGACTACAGGTCTGCACCACCACACCCAGCTAATTTTTGTATTTTTTAGTAGAGACAGGGTTTCACCATATTGGCCAGGTTAGTCTTGAACTCCTGATCTCGTGATCCACCTGCCTCAGACTCCCAAAGTCCTGTGATCACAGGTGTGAGCCACTGCGCTTGACCACTAGGCACTTTTTATACATTATAACATTTAGTTTTTAGAATACACTTCTCATCTTCACTTGTGAGGCAATGGGGAATTAAATAATTTACATAAAGTCAGTAGAGATGTTTTAGTCAAATTCAGCTCTTTCTGACCCAAAAGTTATATTCGTAACCACTTTGCAATACTGTCTCTGGAAACAGATTCCATTGACTCACTTGAACAGTTTGAAAATGGCTGTAAGTTGGCAATGAATTTTAGGCAAGACTGGTGCTTTGATTCAAGAAGTAAAGTAAACACCCCTCACACTTTAGAGTATAATTAGCAGAATCTAATAGCTAATAGGAAGGCTAAGAACTCAAGCAGTGATTATGTTTTAGATCTGATTTGGGATTCTCTTGTGCAAACATTAAGCCATTTGGAATCAATCCAGTTCTATTTAAACTAAACCTTCTTAAACTTATTTGTATTTTCTTGCCCACATCTGGAGCAGAGAAAAAAGACCACTTTACCGTAACAACAAAGCCTCCATGGTCTTTGGCCATCACTCTTTTTTCAGTAATTCTCTCTCTGAATCCTAGGCAGGTGTCAAGAGAGGGCATATGAGAATATGAATATTTCCATCCCTAATTCAAAGCAGGTTTTCCCACAAAAATATTCACAACAGCCTGGAAGCAAGTCAGATAAAGATTTTGCTCTGATGCAAATAAAAGTCTTCTAGGGATAGATTTGTGTTCCCAGCTCTGACAGCTGCATTCTCACCTGGTTTTTGAACAACTCTCTTGGCTGCAGCTAAATGATTCTCTTATTAAAATAGAGACACCTGCATGCCCAGGCATTGTTGTCTGTTGCTTCATTTTCTATTAATAGAGACTTTGGAGACAAATACTAAGAAGGAAAGTACCACTCAAGTATTGAGCTTTGCCCACAAATCTAATCAAAAGGCAATTTGGAAAGTAAAGCAGAACAAGGATTGAATAGATTTACGATTGATAAAAGTAACATGAGTCACCATGGATCTTTCTTACCTGCTCTATATTTGCATACCATGGTACTAAGGCAGAGCTCCTGTGTTTAAAGTTTGTCAGTTCCCAGTTGGACTCCCCTCTCGTTAAGGACAGCATTTGGGTTCCCATTACTTTTGTGTCCCATCCGTCCTCAAACACCAAATGATATTTTGGAACAATATTTCCATTTACTCTTTATGATGTCATCCGGAGTAAAATATGATTTGGTTTTCCCACTTTTAGCGACATTAAGATTAATAAGTCATGCTATTTTGTTGCTACAGACTGAAGATATACACATAAATATCTCCACAGAAAAACTCTGGGCTGTTGAGGACTGTGCTTTTCATAAATTCATGAAGTTAACTCATGAGTTAACAGTACCTTATGGATTTAATCCTAGACCTGTGGAGAGGATTAAAATGGATGCTCCTACCAGGCAAAGGGATAGAAACTTGTACTGTGAGATGAAGGGAGAACTTGTCAAAGGTGATCTCTTGCTCGTTGGAAAGGGACAGTCTTTGGGAAGTAATGTGGAAAAGATGTAGTTCCCTTGCACACTGTGCCAGGTGGTGCCTGGACCTCAGATCGTGTTCTCTGGAGCTTGTGGAGAATGGGCATTAAGTGTCACATTCCTGAGAGCTGTAGAAAGGATCCATGTAGTGAATTTGTGTTGCAGCCAGCATCTCTGTGTGCCACGTAATTAAAATCGTGTGTCTCCTTGCTCATTCTCACCTGCACTGCATAATCTCAGAGTCTGTTCTGCTGTGGGAGGAAGAAGGAGCTACCAAAAAGCCTGTGTTGGACATCTTAAGCACTTCGGTGAATGAGAACTTGGAAGCAGATTTTACTTGATTTAGTGGGAATATGATCATTATAGCAAACATTTCATGATGTGCTAGTAATTGTTCTAAGCACCTCTATCTACAAGGTAAATTCTCACATTTCACATGGAGGAAAATGTACTTGCTAGTTGTGCTACTTAACCTCTTGGTGTCTCTGAGTCAGGATTTGGAACCCAAGCAGTGCAACTGCAAAATGTCTCTCCTTTAGGGAAGGCATGATTTATATTTACTGCAAGCTTAAGAAAAAGGAAGGATGATGAATGTCAGCTGAGATATCCTGCTAAATAAACACACACCCACACACCCCTTTTGTTCAGGAGACTCGCTATGCTTCTGATGATTGACCTTCAGGTAATATTAGCAATGATGCTGAGTTTGATAAATATGTACTGTATTGGGCTGAGGTGTGTTGAAAGTCTTTATTGCCCCACTCCCAGTTAGAAGAGAGTGACTTGGAGATACTGAAGAATGAATTTATCTTTCTGCTTTATTCTTTTTTTCTCCCACATCTATGTTCTTATCCCTCATCTAGCCACTCTCCTACTCTAGACTTGGGAATGACAGCTAGGTGTGACAGAATATTTTATTTTACACCTGTTTAGCCAAGTAGGTACTGATAGTATGTATTTCTTGGAAATGAAATTTGACATAGAGGGAATAAGACTGAGCCAGGCCCTGAGTCCCATTTCTTCTTTTAGGCAATACATGTATATTTCCTCTTCTTACTTTTTCTCACCTGTTTTTCTCCCAACATTTCCTGAGTAGAAGCCAGTTCAGCCCCCAAACAACAGTTCAACTATTCCAGACAAACCTCTGCCCTCTTGCTAACAGCTCACACCGAAGCAAACAGCACAGCCTGGGAGGTTTGCGGGTTTGTGGATTGCCACTGGACCCTGTCCAAACCCCGTTAGCCTGTGCCCAAGAAGGTCTAATGGGATCCACTGTCACATCGCATATGATTTATTATTCCTGAGCTTTTTAAGAGCAAGAAAGGCATTTCTCTTTTCCTCTCTTTCACCCTGCGATTTTCACTCCATTACTGAGGTCAGTTCATGGGGCCTGCCGAAAAGAAAAACTGGTAAAAATGGACAGTGTTTTCTGCACAGTACCCTCAGTTGCCCTTTTATCTTCTCACTCCTCCCTCTTGCAACCCATGCTCTTATCCTTCCATCTCATTCACACCAATCTTGTTTTTTCTTTTCCTCCTCTCCCAGTACCTTCCTTTTAGACTGAGAATACTGTATGGCCAAATAAATAGCTTGTCAATCCACAGACTTGCCTTGGTCTTAGTTTTCTTTTAAATGAAAGCAGAATTCTTTAAGAACTGGTTTGGTGCCTTCGTTTTTGAAGTTGTTCTAATAAGAACAGCTCTGAAAGGGTCTAAGGAGAATGAAGAGATCAGTTAGGAGACTCCCATCAGAATCCAAGTAAGAGCAGATGATGGCTTGAGCAAATGGGCCCTGGGCAACACAGAGACATTTAGATACAATAGTGAGACAAGGCACTCATGGGAGGAAACTCTCGCTTAGGAAAACAAAAGTGGCAATTTAGGGTGGTCCATTTCTAAACGATAGTGATTTAATTAAATGACACTAGTGTCATTTCTACTTGGTAGCAAAAAGCAATGATGCTGACACTTTTCATGCAACTGCCTCTGGAAGGTTAGAAAAAAGACAAATGCACCACATATGAATAATGAGGCAGTCTTCTGGTCCCAGTAGCAACATAAATTTATAATCTTAAAAACATGCTTAAGGAGGAAATATACTTTCAGTAGTATAGGACTAGAATTTTAAAGTAATTACTGAAAGATGTGCCTCAGGTAAAAGAAAATCTTAAACTTTCGTGTTAAAAATAATCAACTACATTACAAAATAGTAACACTGATATCTAATTTGGGATATAAAACATAATAGCTCTAGAAGATTAGAAAAGAAAGATTTGCTAAGTTAGAAAAATAAGAATAGTTAATATGTTAACTTACAGTTCAGAGACAGTAATTGGCCTTATACTTTTAGTAAAATATGCATATATTTAGAAACTACTCAAAGAATGGAACTAATGGATGGCTTATGAAATAACAGGGGAACAAACTCTACCGTTGTCTCTGAAATAAAATAAATAAACCTTAATCTTCTTTATGTCCTTAATTCACAAGTGATTAATAAAGAAAACCAGCCAGGCTGAGTTCTCATTGGTGGTGAGGCTAAACTAGAATTATAACTCACAGACGACATTAAGTCAAAGAAAGGCCTACCAATCCAAGGAACAAGCCACCATATGTGACAGCAAAAATAATAAAAAGCATAATTTTACCCTCAAGAGCCCTTTTATTAGAATATGCATATATAAAATATAAATGACAAATAGTTTAATTAATTAAACTGGTCATTGAAAACATGAATAAGGAATGACAGCTTTGAAAATAACCATATAAAATATTATAGAAAAGAGATATTTTATTATTAAAATTTTATAAATCAATAGATTATTTACATAGTAGATTCAATGATCATTCTGAAATAGTTGGTGAAGTAAAAATACATCTAGAGAAATAATCACAATTTTGTATAGAGCTCAGGAGATATGAGATGGGGAATACTAAATAAAAAGATGGAGGAAATAATGAGAAGTATTATTAAATAGTTGATCAAAGGTAAAGTTTTTCTATTATTAAAAAAAACCCTATTTGATGAGCAAAAGATTGAAAATGTCTAGAAAAGATGGAAGACAAAAACAAAAACAAGCCCTCAGCTTTGGAATGCTCAATGAATCCCAAGGATAAAAATACAATAAATCTGGTAACATTGCAAAACACACAAAAAAATGAAAAGATGATATTAAAGACTCCCAGCATACAAAGATAGAATGACTATAAAGAAAGAACAGACTCAACCCTGACTTCTTAATAGCATTTGTGGAAAAGGCAGGAAAATTATGCTTTCAATGTTCTGAGAGAATCCCAGCTAAATTGTCATTGAAGAAAGAGAGTAGAATAAAGACATTTATATTAAAACAAAAACTGACATATTGACACAAATGGCTCATATCTAAGTAAATTTTGTAAGTTATACTTCAGGTAGATGGAAAGTTCTTAAGAAAGTTTTAAGATATAAGAAAAAGTAATAAATTGGTATATTATATATGCATATATGTAGAAACTGCTTAAAGAATGGAACTAGGATGTGACTTATCAAACAGTAGAAGGGCAAAACAATATAAAAATGTAATACATACATATGAAAACAGAGAATAAATACAAAATGAGGAATATAGAGAAAACAAAAAATATTTAGAAATACTTCACACATACACACATATAACAATTATAGCAATTATAAACAGATTAAACTTTCTAGCTAAAAGACAGAATATCAAACTTGTTTAAACCAATCTACCTATGTGCTGCCTAAAATAAATTATTATAAAATACAAGAACACATAAATGTTGTAATGAAGAGAATAGAAAAATAAACAGCAGATATATTTTACTTTAAAAATATAATGCAATACTATTTAATAACAGAATTTAATATTAGTCTTACACTTTAAGGCCAATAATTTAGCTATTTAAAGACAACCACTATCCAATTATTTTACAAAAGTTTTGACTTACCAGTGTATTTACTAGCACCTAAATTTTGTGTGCATATAATAAAAGAGCTTCAAAATATGTAAAGTAAAAAGTTATTTGGGCACAATTCTAAGAAGAAATTTACAAGCTTGCAAATGTGGTAAATATTTTAACACCTCTCTTAGTAATTTATTGACCAATACATGATAATATAAGTAAGAGTATTAAGGGCCTATTTTCAGTATTTTTAAAGGGACAAAATTCCAACCAAGAATTTTATATCCACTAAATTAAGATTCATAAGCAAAAGAGAAATAAAATATTTTTTAGCAAAGTAAGCACTAAAGGAATTTGTTACCATTAGACCAGACTTACAAGCGATCCTTAAGGAAGTTCTAAGCATGGAAACCAAAGAATGATTCCTGCTACCACAAAAACACACTTAAGCACATAGACCACATACTCTATACAACAAGCACAAGATAGAAACTAAAAATCAATGAAATAACAAATGTACAATTTACCTCACATATCAAGATTAACACATATTAATCTTGAATATAAATAGTCTAAATGCCCCACATAAAAGGCATAGAATGGAAACTTGGATAAACAACAACAATAAGATCTATCCATCTTCTATCTTCAAGAAATTGATCTCACATGTAATAACACCCATAAACTTGAAGCGAAGTGTTGGAAAAGATGTACCATACACACAGAAAATAAAAAAGCAGGGTTGCTATTCTTATATCAGATAAATAGACTTTAACCAACAACAGAAAAAAAAGAAGGAATTACATAATGATAAAGCGTTCAATTCATATATTCTAAATATACACACACCCAATATTGGATCAACTAAGATGCATAAAATAAATACCTCTAAACCTATAAAAAGACTAAGAAAGCCACACAGTAATGATGTGGTATTTCAACACCCCACTGACAGCATTACAAGGATCATTAAGGCAGAAAACTGAAAAATTCTGGACTTGAACTCAACACTTGATCAGTTAGACCTAAGAGGCAACTACAGAATACTCCACCCGTCAACTACAAAATATACACTCTTCTCATTGGCATACAGAACATACCTCAGGATTAGCTACATGCTTGGCCATAAAGCAAGTCTCATTATATTCAAAAAAATTAAAATTATACCAACCATAATATCTGATCATAGTGGAATAAAAACAGAAATCAATACCAAGAAGAACTCTCAAAACAGTAAAGTTACATGCCTATTAAAACAACTTGCTCCTGAATG
This sequence comes from Cheracebus regulus, assembly GCA_963574635.1. Classification (NCBI taxonomy): domain Eukaryota; kingdom Metazoa; phylum Chordata; class Mammalia; order Primates; family Pitheciidae; genus Cheracebus; species Cheracebus regulus. The sequence goes on along the minus strand of CAUYQU010071009.1, from coordinate 21,618 downwards.
ATTTGGGGATAAAATCTGAAATCAAGGCCTAGATCAAAAAATTTTTTTTAAATAAATGAAAACAAAACAACAACATACTAAGGATGCAGAAAATGCAGTATTAAGAGGGAAGTTTATAGTGCTAGGCTCAGAAAGTTAGAAATATCCTAAGCTATTTAACTAAAGTCATGCCTAGAGGAGTCAGAAAGATGAAAACAAACTTCAAAGCTAGCAAAATACATGTAAATCAGAGGAGAAATGAATAAAACTGAAACTGAGTAATCCATACAAAAAAAATCAATAAAACCAAAACTCAGCTCTTTGAAAGGAGAAACAAAATTGACAGACCACAATCTATATTGACAAAGAAAAAAGAAGATCCAAGTAAACACAACCAGAAATGATAAATATTATGTAACAACTGATTCTGCAGAAATAAAAAAGATCCTCAGAGACTATAATGAACACCTTTATGTCCACAAACTAGAAAGTCTAGATAAAATGGATACATTGCAGGAAAAGTAAAACCTTTCAAGATTGAACCAGGAAGAAACTGAATCCCTGAACAATCCAATAACAAGTTCCAAAGTTGATTTCAGTAATAAAAAGCCCACCAAGAACAAAAAACAGAAGCAGATAGATTCACAGCTAAATTCAACCACATGTATAAAAATGAGATGATACCATTTCTATTAAAAGTTTTTCAAAAAACTGAGGAAGAGAGATTTCTTCCTAACTCATTCTTTGAAGCCAGCATCATTCTGATGGCAAAACCTGGCAGAGACACAATATAAAAAAGAAAACTTCAGGTCAGTATCCTTGATGAACATAGATGCAAAAATTCTGAACAAAATATTAGCAAACCAACCAGGTGTGGTGGCACACACTGGTAGTCCCAGCTATTCAGGAGGCTGAGGTAAGAGGATCATTTGAACCTGGGAGGCAGAGGTTGCGGTGAGCCAAAATCACACTACTGCACTCCTGCCTGGGAACAGAGCAAGACTCTGTCTCAAAAATAAATACCACCTCAAAATATTAGCAAACTGAATCTAGCAACATATCAAAAAACTAATCCACCACAATCAAGTAGGCTTTATCCCTGGGATACAAAGTTGGTTCAACACATGCAAACCAATAAATGCATTTCACCTCAAAAACAGAATTAAAAACTAAAACCATATGATCATCTCAAAAAACACAGAAAAAGCTTGCAGTAAAACCCAATATCCCTTTTCATAATAAAAACTCTCAACATACTAGTAGTCAAAGAAACAGATCTCAAAATAATAAGCACCAACTATGGCAAACTCACAGCCAAATTCATACTTAATGGGTAAAAACTGAAAGCATTACCTTTGAGAACTGGAACAAGACAAACATGCTGCTTCTCCTCACTCCTACTCAAAATGGAACTAAAAGTGACAGTTAAAGCAGTCAGGCAAGTGAAAGAAATAATAGGGAACCATATAGGAATATAAGAAGTCAAACTATCTCTCTTCACTGATCATATGATTTTTATATGCTTATTGTGAAAAATACCGGTTCATGTCCTTGATCCACTTTTTAATGGGGTTGTTTTATTCTGGTTAATTTGTTTAAATTTCTTTTAGATTCTGGATATTAGACCTTTGTTGAATGCATAGTTTGCAAATATTTTCTCCTATTCTGTAGGTTGTTTAGTCTGTTGATGACTTATTTTGCTTTGCAGAAGCTCTTTGTTTTAATTAGGTCTGATTTGTCAGTTGTTTCTGTTGCCATTCCTTTCAGCATCTTTGTCATGAAATCTTTGCCAGGGCCTATGTTCAGTATGGTATTTCCTAGGTTATCTTCCAGGGTTTTTATAATTTTAGATTTTGCATTTAAGTCTTTAATCACTCTTGAGTAGATTTTTGAATATGGTATAAGAAAGGGGTCCAGCTTCAATCTTCTGAATATTGCTAGCCGGTTATCTCAGCACAATTTATAGAATAGGGAGCATTTCCCGATTGCTTATTTTTGTCAACTTTGTCAAAGTTCAGATCCTTGTGGGTGTATGGCATTATTTCTGGGCTATTATGTTCCATTAGTCTCTGTGTCTGTTTTTGCACAAGCACCAAGCTGTTTTCATTACTGTAGCTCTGTAGAATAGTTTCAAGTTGGATAGCGTGATGCCTCCAGCTTTATTCTTTTTGCTGAGGATAGTCTAGGCTATTTGAGATCTTTTAAAAATTGTTTGGTTCTATAGGAATTTTCAAATAGTTCTTTCTGATTTGGTGAAGAATATCATTGGTAGTTTGATAGGAATCTATAAATTGCTATTTATAGATATCTATTAAATCTATAAATTGCTTTGGGGAGTATGGCCATTTTTAAGATATTGATTCCTATTCCTAGATACTTGATTCTGAGGCTACTGTTTATGTGATTGCATTCTTGATTTTGCTTTCAGCTTGGAAGTTGTTAGTGTACAGAAATGGAACTGCTGGGCTAGAAACTCTAGCCAGTACTGCCTGTCTGGCTACTAGCAGTGAAAATGGGTGAGATAACTCACCTTGATGGCTGAGTGTTTCCTGGGACAATGGGAGGCTTCCCACTGGCGTTATTAAGGCAAAAGAGGGATCATTGAGCTGGAAGCTCTAGTAGAAGTTGCCTGGCTGGCTACTAGTTGCAGGGGTGAGTGGGGTTGTCCACCCTGCTGTCTGGATGATATTTCCTGGGACAACAGGAGGCTGTGCCCTCTGTGTGAGTTCACAAAGTAGTAGGACTTCTGGACTGGTAGCTCCAGCAGGAATTGCCTACCTAGCTACCTGTAGTGGAAGTTATGAGGTTGTCTGCCCTACTATCAGGGTGTTTGCCAAGACAACAGGAGGCTGTGGTTGCCAGCCGAGTCCAGGGCCCACTTTTGAATGGGTTTGTTTGTTTCTTGTAAATGTGCTTTAGTTTTTTGTAGGTTCTGGATGTTAGCCCTTTGTCAGATGGGTAGACTGCAAACATTTTTTCCCATTCTGTTGGTTGCCAAGTCACTCTAATTATTGTTTCTTTTGCTGTGCAGAAACTCTTAATTAGATCCCAGTTGTCTATTTTGTCTTGTGTTGCCATTGCTTTTGGTGTTTTAGTCATGAAGTCCTTGCCCATGCCTATGACCTGAATGATATTGTCGAGGTTTTCTTCTAGGGTTTTTATGGTGTTAGGTCTTATGTTTAAATCTTTAATCCATCTGGAGTTAATTTTAGTGTAAGGTGTGAGGAAGGGATCCAGTTTCAGCTTTCTGCACATGGCTAGCCTGTTTTCCCAATACCATTTATTAAACAGGGAATCTTTCCCCCATTGCTTGTTTTTGTCAGGTTTGTCAAAGATCAGATGGTTATAGATGTGTGGCTTTGCTTCTGAGGCCTCTGTTCTGTTCCATTGGTCTATGTCTCTGTTTTGGTAGGAAATGTGAATATTTATTTTAGGTACAAGTATGTTCATCACTGCTTTTTACATGTATTAAATTTATAAGAACCCTACAGTGGGTTAAGTATCTTAGGTCAATAGCACTAATTTAAATTAAAAAAGAAAAAAACTATGCTCCTCAATTTCTATGTTGATTCCAATTTTTGTTAAATTATTATCAAATATTAGTAAATAGACATAATGCCATCAATTGAGAAGTAAAACACTATTTTAAAACCTGTTTTCACCTAGTTAATTATTCTACATTATTTTTTTCTTTGTTTATTGATAGCTGTCACCAAAAGACTGAGATTATGCTTACAAACAAACTATAATGCATAGTATCCATAATTTATGTAATTCCTAAACCTTTAATACAAAAAGAGAAAAAAAATTTTAAAAGAAAGAAGTAAAACCAATTAAAATATTGTATTTAAGGACATAATATATTTGATTATCAGTGCTATCAACTAACAAATCATGAGCACTTTGAAAGAAAAAGTTAATGTAACATGTTGCAATATAAAACTACCAGTATAATTGAATAATTGTGGTTTTTTTCTCTCTGAATTGTGAGTGCCTCTGTAGATCCTATAAAGTTGAAATAAATATATTAAATAAACCTTCTCATACACAAAAATCTCATAATTCAAATGACTAAATCTGAGAGTGTATCTCAAACCATTTCTATCACTACTTCACATACCTGCTGTGACAAACAATGAAAGTAATGTGTGTGCTCTGCTACAATTAAAATTTAACCATTTTTATCTATATTTTTTATTATATATGTTAGCTGTCATGGAGAACATATAGGTTTATGACCCTGTATTCTACTATATCTTAAACATATATTATAGTATTTAATACAAAATGAATTGTAGAAAATGGTTCTAGAGAAACAAAATTTTAAGGATACATCTTCTGAGTTGGTTCTGGGGTTTCTTTGAATTTGTTCTCTAATCTTATTATACTTAAATATGCTAATTACTCTATTTCCAGTAGTAAAAGGAGGACTAATAGTTAATTGCATAACCTATTTATAGAGAAACAATATGTTTGTATTGAATACTCTTATTCAACCAGTTATAAGAAACAAACAACTAGGTGATTCTATAGATGATACTTTCAAAAATTTCTTAAGACCTCAAAAGCTCAGGCAACTAAAGCAAAAATGCACAAATGAGATCTCATCAAGCTAAAAAGCTTTTGCACAGCAAAAAACAAAACAAAACAACAAAAAAAAAAACAATAAAGGAATGAGACAACCCACATAATGTGAGAAATTATTTGAAAACTATCCAATTAATAAGTGATTAATAATCAGAATATATAAGAAACTCAGACAACACAGCAATAATAATAATAAATGATCTGATTAAAAATATGTAAAAGATCTGAATTGATGTGTCTCAAAGGAAGATATGTAAAGAACTGATTTAAATGTTTATTGCATGAAGGTAGAGAGATTAACTTGTTACTAGGGGCTCAGCAGGGTAATGTGGACAGGAGATACAGAGAGACTGATTAAAGGTTTAAAAAATATAGCTAAATATTAGGAATAAATCTAATGCTAGGTATCACAATAGAGTGACTATAGTTAACAATGATTTACTGTATATTTGAAAATACCTAGAAGAGTGGATATGGAATGTTCCCAATACAAAGAAATGATAAATGTTTGAGGTGATGAATTTCCCAGTATCCCAGTTACCCTGGATTTCCCGGTATACAATTACACATTGTATGCTTGTGTCACAATATCACAAGTACCCCATAAATATGTACAACTATTATGTACCCACAAAAATTAAATATAAAAAAAACAAATACAATGATTGTCAGTCAATTACTCCTAATATTGTTAGAAAAATTTATTTTGAAAAATGAACTCAGAGATTCACATTTTCAGCTCTACATAAATGGTCTAAAGGCCTCTATGTTTTCCCTGAAGGAATCTCTTATGTCCAATAGCTGCAAGGCAAAAATTACAAGAAGTCAAATGCAGAATCTTATCTTGTGATTAGCTAAATACAATGCAAGTTGAACTCCCAAGTTTGCAGTGTATCTACTGGTAAAATGAGGTCATCGACTGGAAAAGGATGGTGCCCTATAAGTTGGGGTGGAAATATGTAGGAAGATCTTGATGAAGCCGATGACATTGAGACTCTAAATTCTGATGAACCTTCCTTACCAGTAGAAAAGGCTTCCCCACCCCCAGAGGAATTTGCCTTTTAAAACCAGAAGAGAAGGATTTTAACAGTAAAGTGGTTGGAATGATCCACTTTGTGAATGAATACAAATCAGTTTCTTTCTCCAGCCAACTTTTTCATTTCTCAATGGGGTCATGAACCAACAGGCCATGGTAGCAGGGATGGAAGTTACACATGGGCTCAGAAACATGGAATTCTGAAACTCAACAAGGCTAACCTGACTATAGTCACCAGTGAGTGGTAGCAGGTTGATTACATTAGAAAGCTTCCATCACGAGAGGGGCAGTATTTTATCCTTCCTGGAATAGATACTCCGAATATGGATTTGCCTGTCCTGCACGCAGCACTTCACTAAAACTACCATCTGTGAACTTTAATCACTGGCTTGTCTATTTTCATAGTATTCCAGATCACATTGCTTTTGATGAAGGAACTCGCTCCACAGCAAGGGAAGTGCACCAATAGGACGAGGAACATGAAAACCATCAGTTTTACTACGTTTTCCACCATCTTGAAGCTTCTGGCCTGATAAAATGATGGAATTGTCTTTTGAAGACTCAGTTACATTACCAGCTAGGTGGCAATACCTTCAGGAATGGGATGAGGATCTCCAAAGGCTGTATGTGCTCTGAATCAGAGTCAAATATATGATGCTATTTATGTGGTAGCCAGAATTCATGGGTCCAGGAATCAAGGATGGGAAGTGAGAGTGGCATCATTCATCACTACCTCTAGTGACTCACAAGCAAAATGTTTTCTCCCTGTTTCCATGACATTACTCTCTGCTGGCCTAGAGTCTTGGTTCCAGAGGATGGGATGTTTCACCAGGAGACCCAACAATCATTCCAATGACCTAGCAGTTAAGACTGCCACCCAGCCACCTTGTGCTCTCCATGCTGCTGACCCAACAGGCAAATAAGGAAGGTATGGTGTGGGCTACAGTAATTGATCTGACTACCAACGGGGTAATTGCTCCACCATGGGGGTGAGGAAGAGTATGTCTGGAATACAGAAGTTCCCTTGGGTCACGCTTAGTGTTCCCACACATTGCGATTAAGACTCGTGGAAAACAATAAGTCAGTTCAGTGGAACAACTCTTGGGGCAGAACCTGAAACGAATGAAGTTTTGAGTCCTCCTATCAGGTAAGGAACCAGGACCAGCCAAGGGAATTGCAGAAGGCAAAGGCTGTACAGGATAGTAGTAGAAGGTAGTTATAAATAGCAGCTATAACAATGTGGCCAATTTCAGAAATGAGGACTGTAAGTGTCATGAGTATTATCTCCTAATTTTGTTATGAATATGCCTGTACGTATGTGTATATAGATATGTTAAACACATATCTTTGTTCTTTATCTTCTTTTTTTCCATATCAGGTAACATAAGCTATATTGACTCTTCTATAAGGATTTAAGTATTGTTCACTTTACAAGCATTTAAGTTATGGAACATCAAGAGAAGAATGTCACTCAAGGACTTCATCTCCTTTTCTGAGGAAGAGATTAGTGTGCATTTGGTTGTATGAAAATTCTTGTATCATGTTAGGTGAAATTATGATGTTATTGTTATCTTTATCTGGAGATTAGGTATGATTTAAGGAGATATATAAGCCAAATTGATAAGAGGTGGATCTATATTTATTTTGTATGCCAACTTAACTGGGCTAAGGAATCCCCAGATAACTAGTAAAATTTTATTCTGGATATGTATTTGAGGGTGTTTCTGGAAGAAATTAGCACTTGAATGAGTAGACTGTGTAAAGATCATCTGCCTTCATCAGTATGGGTGAGCACCCATATTTGGAGGGACTGAATAGAACAAAAGAGGGGAATTTCTCCGCTTGAGCTGAGACAAACATTTTCTTCTGCCCTTGGACTTTGGTGTTAATTGTTCTTGGGTCTTTGAACTCAGACCAGGGTTACACCAGTGGCTTCCTGGTTGTCAGTCCTTTGAACTTGGGATGGAATTATACCACTAGCTTTCTTGGACCTTAATATTGCAGAGGAAAAATTATGAGGCCCCTTACCTTATAATCGCATGAGTCAATCCCTCATAATAAATATTCTCCTCTCTTAATGGGCCTATCCCTTTCAATTGATAATTGTTTAAATTAAATTATACTTCTCCTTTGTTTTTTTTCCTGTGGGTACTTTGCATTTTATGTTTCTTCTATGTCTTCTTCTTTTTTTTCTTTTTTGGAAAAAAGTCAGATCATTTATAGTTAATTTTGCTTTCTACTTTCTTTTGATATTTTGAAAGATAGGGTGTTGTTTTTTAAAACTCTATCAATGACTGGTTTTGATTTTAGAAAATATTTTAAAGTTCTTATTGGTTTCAATGTGTAAAAAATTAAAAGAAACATTTTATTGCATTGACTATGTGAAGAAATTGTATACATTCAGTTATTCCTGCACATCTTTTTCAATTTTAATTACTTTAATCTCTTATTTTACATCTTGCTTATTATTTTTTCATAGGATAACTTTTATTTCAAAAATAGTTTTAGATTCTTTAAATTCTATTTGTGATCATATTAACAAAAATTATTTATTATTTGGCTACTCATCGTTTACTGTGAGTACTGTAATAGCATAACCATAGCATAACCATTCCATTTTTTTATTTTTATTTTATTTTATTTTGAGACAGAGTTTTGCTCTGCAGCCCAGGCTGGAGTGCAATGGCGCAATCTCAGCTCACTGCAACCTCCCCCTGCTGGATTTAAGTGATTCTCCTTCTTCAGTCTTCTGAGTAGCTGGGATTACAGGCGCGAGCCACCACCACACCCAGCTAATTTTTGTATTTTCAGTATAGATAGGATTTCACCATGTTGGCCAGGCTGGTCTCAAAGTTCTGACATAGTGATCCACCCGCCTCAGTGTCCCAAACCTCTCCATTCTTGAGTTCATTATTTTTTTTCTTCTCTTAGTCAACAGAAATAGTCCTTTGAATAAGTTTTATTTTGAAAGGAAATTGAGTACTTTATAAAAATTACAAACTTTTAGGAGAAAAGGATTAATACACATTTGGTTGTATGGTAATAGTTGTATCATATTATGTGTAATTATGATGTTATTGCTGTCTTTATCTAGAAATCAAGTAGGATTTAAGGAGATATATGTGCCAAGTTGAAAGAGTGGATCAAAGAAACATAAAATTGGAAGAAAGGAATAAGAGTTCCTTTATTCTCTGTTCTCACTTACACATGAGTATTCAATTCAACTAAAATTTTTGTGTTTTGTCCTTATACTCAAAGATTTATGAGTATGATTACATACAATGTTTTCTGAAAGAAAATGTCAAATGTGTGATGTAAGCTGAAATTTTTACCTTTATGAACACATATTTTTTTCTACCTGGATTCTATAGATGTTATTTCTATTAAAAAATTAACATAAATGCACTAACAAATGTCTATTTCTTTAAATTTGACATTTAGTTATCTATTTCATTATGAAAACTTAAATTTTTATTTAAATTGGAAAACATTTTTTATTTCTTGTATAATTTTGTATCCTTTATCTTCTATACTCACTTTTGAATTTCCAATTTTTTGGAAAGCAAATATACATTATATATACAGTATGTATTTTCTCATTACTTTGGTTCTTTTTCTCCTGAGGTTTATGAGAATTTTTTTCAGTTATGCTTATATCATGTATTCAGTTTTAATCCAAATCTAAACTCCGGCTCATTGCCTCAATTACAATAGTTTTAATCCAAATCTAAACTCTGGCTCATTGCCTCAATTACAGTAGTTTTAATCCAAATCTAAACTCTGGCTCATTGCCTCAGTCACAGTTTCATTTAACAGAAAAATTATACATTTCTGTCTCTCCTGATCTTAGATTGTTCTTCCTTTATGACTACAGTTAAATTAACAATTTGTTTTTTAAGTTTTTTCAATGTGGCTCTATTAGGCCATTTTAAAGAACTTCCTGAGACTGGGTAATTTATAAAGGAGTTTAATTGACTCATAGTTCAGCATAATTGGGGAGGCCTTAGGAAACTTACAATCGTGGTGGAAGGGGAAGGGGAAGCAAGGCACCTCTTTCACAAGGCAGCAAGAACAAGTGTCTAGTGAAGGGAGAAGAGCCCCTTCTTAAACCAGATCTCCTGAGAACTCACTCACTATCATGAGAGCAGCACGGAGGAAACCACTCCCATGATTCAATTACTTTCACCTGGTCTCTCCCTTGACAAATGGGGATTATGGAGATTATGGGGATTATCATTCAAGATGAGATTTGGCTGGGGAAACTAAACATAGCCATATCAATTTGTAGAAACACAAATTTTTTCTATTAAATGAAGAGCTGTTTCATGGAAAATATCTGTTCTGACTTCACAGATGTCATTCTTTTTAATTGCACTGGGTTCTCACAAAATAGTCTTTTTTTCTCTCCTAATTCTTATAAAGGATTGTTTATATTTAAACAGGATTTAGAGTTAAAATGTAGGAGAACATCTCTATGAGGCTGTGTCATGTTCTGATGATATATGCTTAGATGATGCTTACCATTTTAAGGATAAAGGTCATAGGCAGATGTGTAGAAAAAAAGAGACTTAAAGTAGGGCCAATGGGATTAGATGACAAATATCTGTTTTTTAGTTACAATAGTGTTCTGAAGCCAGTTGAGGTCCAACTGCATTTTAGTAGCCAGCCACTGAAGTGTCTCATTTTTTATCTCCCATGGTAATCTGTGTGAAGTGGGGTATAAGTGCTGCTGTGTGAAACCTGGCTGGACTGGCCTATAAAACTGTGCCTTTTCCAGAAGCGGCTTTGAGATCCAAATGTAACATTGACCCCCTCCTTACTCCAGTTCTTGCTGCTCAGAATCAACATTGATATTAATATTCTGATGCGATCTGTCATCTGTATGACCAAGGCAAATATTACTTCTTAAGTGGACAGCCAATGATCAGCCTACCTCTTCCACTACAGCATAAGTTACCAGCAAAGTTTTTTAAATTTCTAGCATTAGGGTGCTATCTCTTTCTAGTTTTCAGACTAGGGTCCAGAATTTGTATTTTTTATATTTTTGGTTACTTTCATGAGAATGATGGACATGGACCTTCAGATGTATGTGCTCAAGTTTGCATCTCTATATCCTACATATGTTTTTGTTTGTTTTATTAGAAATATTATGTCGCTTCCCTACTTAAAATTCTTCAGTATTTTTCCATTTTCTGAAAGTTGAAGTTATTTAGAATGGCACTTATGGCCTTTTAAAATAAAATCACTAAGCATTTCTGCTACATGGAATCACAGATTGCTGGTCCATGACCTTAAACTCTAGCATGCAGAGTATTTGTTTATATTTATCCAATACTTTGTCTAATCATTTGACTACAGACTTCTTTAGCCTGGCATGCAATCTCCAATTGACACAATTCTCTTTACTCCCCATTTTTTCATATTATGCCCTTTGTATTTTTAAATTTTCTGTCTGAGCACAGATGGCTTTTGAGTTTGCAATTTCTCTTCTTGTTTTTTTATCTTCCCACTTTTTTATTTCCAGCATTTCAGATACTGCAGAGCTATTCTCAATTCACTATGCTGTAATTCCTCTCATTTCTGTTTTTTGTGACTCACTCCTTTATCTGTTGGGAATATCCTTCCCTTTCTCATACACCCTTTGCCTGGTAGTGCCTATCTGTCCTTCACACTTCACTTAGACCTTATTTTGTCTAGGAAGCACACCATGATTTTCCAGAATGGCTCTGACATCTGACTAGGGTACTTTCAGACCTGTTCCAGGAGCCATTGTGCTCACTTGTCATTCTGCATTTGATTGTTTCTTTCTTTTTCTCTCTAGACATGAGCTCCTTGAAGGAAGAAATGTATGTTCCATCTTCATATCCTCTATATGTCATGTAAGGTAATCTAGACAAATTTATTAAATTAATAATTATTTGAATGTATACAGTTTTCTAATGGAGTAATTTAACTTTTTAAAAATGTGTACTTTGATCAAGACTTTAATGTAAATGTATGACAGAAATGGAAATAAAAATTACTTAGTTATTGACTTATCCCTGCCTTCTTTTTAAGAATTATGCTACTTATTCCTGGGGAGCATTTGTGTAAACATTCATTTTTCTATTCAATGAAACAATGTTGAGTGCCTTACATGACAGGAACATAATAATGTCTGGGGATGATTGTGGACAATATGCCCTACCTTCAAATTTGTCCTGTATTTCCTAATCATTGGTTTTCAAAAATGTATTTTAGTTGTTAGATATATGCTATAGGGCAAAAAAAAAAAGGAAAATAGATTTTGGTTTCAAAGATTTTGCAGGAAATAATTTTCAAAATTCTTTTGTACTTTTGGCAGAGTGCCTCCAGAAATAAAAGTGTTACAAAAGAATCACTCAGAAAGCCTACAACTAGAGAGTCCATTTGAAAATTGTCCTATTTGAAATGAAGTAGAGATCAGTAAAAACGAGGACTTCCCCATATACCCTAAGATAAAACTAAATGCGATGCCATTTCCAGCAACACATTATGAGAACGGGATGTCTTCGGTTTTAGCTTCTTCTCCTGCTACCTCCTTTCCTAATTCTTAATATTGAAGCCAGAGCTAACTCTGCAAAGTTTCACAGAACAATGAAAATTATGAATTTTAATAGAATATCGTTTGAACATCAAATGTGGTAAAGATTTTTGCCTTGTGAAATAGGTATTATTTGCTTACCGACACTATTTGTAGCCTCTAAGATTCTAGAGTTTTCTTGAAGATACTTAAACTTTTTTCCATCACAGTTCCATTACGAGGCTAACATAGTTTAGTTTATGTTGGTTTTACTTTTGTAAAAATCAGTGGGCCAAGCGTTTGATTTAGTAACTTGGAAAAAGGTTCATTTTTTTTTAGTCTTCTGGAAGCTTAAAACATATTTTTCAGGGTACAATTTAACCTCTGAGCTATTTGGTTTAAACCATTTATTTATCTGTGGTTAGGATTAGAGTTTGACTTATAGTAGCTTCAGGAAACATGCTCTGACCTTTACTCTTGACCAATTTACCTTCAAATCCAAACCTGAGGATGACTGATTAGAATCGTCTGTTAACTTTTCAAAGCAACAGAACTTCATTCTTTTCCAAGAAGTAAGGTAAGGGAGAACGATATTTCACTGTACATCAAAATAAATAAAAATATAAATCTTTCATTGGGTTGAAAAATATTTGTCCTGGGGAGAGTTCAGATCCAGCTCATCTCACTCCATTGTCTTATTCACAGATAACAGTCAGAGGTTAATATCATGGCCAATTTCTATCTGAATAGCACTATGGTGAAGGAAACTGTTCTCCCCAGAGCAAGAGGGCTTTGGGCCTCACACCTTTAGATCTAAATGACCACTTTAGAGTTACCAGGAGTCATGTGAGAAGAAACTGTATCATTTTAATTCTGCATGTTGCCTAACACACGTGAAGCTTATATTCTAAAGAAGACAACAGTCTATTAGAAATCATTTGGCTATATATAATTTGAGATGGTGACATAGATGAATTACAGTACAAAGCTAGGTAATATAGAAAATCATAGCATGAGGAACTAGAGTTAAATAAGATTGGAGAAGGAATCTGGAGAGAATTCTGAAAGATAAGAATCTAGTCGCCAAGCAATTTAGGTTGAGTATATCAGGCAAGGAGAACAGCAATTGTAAACGCTGAGGAATGGGAATAGGTTTGGGACATGCAAGAAGAAGCAAGCAACTAGTACAGCTAGAACATGATAAAGAGAGGGAGTGGTAGGACACACAGGCGAGGGACAGGTCACATAGTATCTTCTAGGCCCTCAGTCAGGAGTCTGTACTTAAGATACAAAGAAAAGTCATTGTAGAATTCTATGCAGTATGCAGGAAACTTGATATCATATTTATTTATAAAGGGCCATTATGTTTGCTGTGTGAAGAAGGGCCCGTGGGAAGTCAAAAATAGTGTCAGGTAGACCAGAGAGGACTGAGTGAGACAGGGATAGCCTGGTCAGAGACCAGGTGAGAGACTGCAGCAGATTGGGCTATAGATATAGCTGAGCAGGTGCAGAGAAGGTCTTGGATTCAGAATACATTCTGAAGAGAGAGCTGACAGAACTTGCTAATGGATTGGATTTAGAGAATGAAAACTTTTGGCCTGAATCATTGGGTGAATGATGATAATATTTACTGACTTGGAAACAATAGAAAAAGAAGCAAGTTTAGAAGGGAAAAACAAAAGTTTTGTTTCTGTTACATGAGTTTGATGTACTTATTTGACAGCCAAGTAAAAATGTCAGGTAGGCATGTAAATTTTCAAGTTTTAATTTGTACGAGTTTAGGGACAAAGCTATATTTCTGGGAGACATCACCACACAGATAGTATTTTAAATCAGGTTGCTGAGTGAAAGCAAAAATGCATCTAAAGAGCAGTGGGGTAAGGACTGATCTGAGGGGATGCCAGCATTTAAAATTCAGAGAGAGAAGGAGATTCAGCAAAGAAGAAATGGAAGAAATAAGCAACCAAGTAAGAGAAAAACCAGGGGAGTGAGTGGTTCTGAAGTCAAATGAAGAGTGCTTGAAGGTTGGAATAGTCTCATGTCAAATGCTGTCTGAAAACTGAGTAAGATGAAGAGAGAATGGTTGCCTGGATTTAGTGAGATGAATGTCTTTCATGACTTTGACAAAAATGGCTTCATTGTGGTGGTTGGAGGAAATCTTGATTAGGATGAATTGCAAGGAAAAGCATTTCAAAGTGATGAAAATGACTATGGACAAATCATTCAAAGTTTGGTGTGAAGTGAGGAGAGAAATGAGGTGGAAGTGAGAGGTTGTGAAACTGTACAGGGATTAAGAGGATGTTTTTGTTTTGAAGATGGAAACTATTACAGCATGCCTGTGTGCTGGTGAAATTATCCAAGGGAAAGGAAAAAGTAGACTTTTAACTTGGGATGACATATTTTTCATGGGGGAAGAATGGATTGTGCATAAGCGGAGAGAGTGACAGGGAGAAGGGACCAAGTCCTGAAGCAGGGCTAAAGAAAAAGCTGGCAGAGACCACTCCATATGCAGAGAAAACACTCCGTAAGACGGGCACTTTGTCAAAACCTCAGCCCTAGGCTTTGATCCTTGAGGTAAACAGCAAAGATAAACAGACTCCAGAAACTAGAGCAAAATGAGAATTGAGAGGACAGCCTTCATGTGTGTTAGGGATAGGGAAACTGTACTTAGTGAATCTGGTGACTCCCTATTTCTAACGATAGATCATTTCTAGATTCACTGCTTAGGTCAGGCTCCCTTTGGAGCAAACTTAACACAACTGAGCTTTCCCACTGCAGTACTTTGGCACAAGCTGACGGAGGCAGTAACAGCAGAACTGATTATCAATACATAGTGTTTGTATTTACACTAATGAATAATTAGCTTGCATTGATTGCTTTGTTGATTTGATATAAGAAAAATTGTGAATATCATCCTATTAATAACCTAATGGGTAAAAGATAGGCATTGCTGCCAGCATCTGAAAGCAGGAGGAACCAGCCTTGAAGTATAAAAGTTAACAAGGATAAACCTGCTGGGGATCAGAAATCTCACAGATCATTCTAAGGAGTATAATCACAATGAGAATAGCAAAGAACTGCTGTCTATGTAATACAGTTTTACAAAATAAAGGCAGCTGTTACATATTTTTAAATTGCAACATTTTATTTACTGTTTTCATTTCTAAAGCAGAAATACTAGGTAATACAGAAATGTGAACAAAACATTTGTATACTGTTCTACAAACTATTATAAGTAAATACCCTTATGACTCAATAAGATAAAATGATGCGACTAAAATAACTCCATCCTCCTGCCCTGTCGTCCTTCCTACTCCCTTTCCTCTGGAAATAGCCACTATTCTGACTTTGTGAAATGAAAGGCAAATAAAATCTCAGGACCCCAGACTCAATATATCAAAGACAAAAGTTCATCTTGGAAGCTGAATCACCCAAAAGATTGCCTTTCCTTTTGTTCCTAAACACATAGCTGCAAGATAGAAGCACACATAAATATTTCTCCTCCTTTACTCTTACAATGTAAATTAACAGCTTATCTTTACAGGCACTGGACATAGACAAGACTAGAAATTATCACTCTGCCCACCCCAAGATAAATGCGTATTTGAATTCTTCCTCTACTCTGTTGACTTTATATTATGTAAAATGTAGATTTGCTGAGCGTGTGATGAATGCATAATTGACTGTTCCTCTACCCATCCCTTTTACATGTAACATGGATTCAGTGAGTGCTAATCAAAATCACAAGAATGTGACTACTTGTGTCATTACCTACACACCCTTTTTTCCCCTTCCCTCCTTCCTCTCCTGCCAACTCTTTACCCTTTAAGTTTTGAAGTGCTCAAAATGCTGTTTGTAAACGGCCTGGATCACAGACACTCCCTGTGATTTGTGTTTTTCCCCCAGGCATGTCCTCAACCTTGGCAAAATAAACCTCTAAATTGATTTGAGACTCACCTCGGTCCTTTTCTTCTATTTATGGTGGTAATCATTTGCATGCCTTTCTTGGTAGTTTGATCATATGTAGAAGCATCTCTGATTCCTTTACACACACACACACACTTTAAAGCTTTTCAATGATACTTGTTAAAACACAGGAAGGAAGACTTTATTGAGGACCAGCAAAATAGGTATGGAGACCATGGCAATGAGATTTTGCCATGGTGTAGAAAGATTGGGCTTGATAGTGTATAGCCAAGGAACAGAATGAGAGTCATTAGATTAAAAAAAATACTAAGATAGCAGAGATTCTGGCTAAACGAACCTAACAGGATTCTTGCTGAAGTCAGGCCAGGGTGATCAGACATCACCTGGGGAATGGGGGAGGATGAGGACCCCACTAATCAGGTATCAAGGGTAGTAAATATTAAACGTAGAGGTTTCTTGCTAAATTGATCAGCAAAGTTTTTTGCTAAAGCTGGGTTTTGTAAGGAAGTGTAGAAATGGACCTAGGGCAAGGCTCAGGAGCCTGATTAAAGATTGGCCAAGCAAAGAAGATTTGTCAGCATGTAGGCATATAATCACATTCATACACTCCAAGGTAGTTCTGAGTCATTCTGAGTCTTTCTGCATGTTTTCTTTTTGTTACTATTTCCCCTTGTGAAAATATGGCCACCTACGATTCTGTCTTGAAATGAGAGTTTGCATTAACTCCTTCTTAGGGTCATGTTTCAGGAAACTGGAGTGGCAGAAATGAGTATGAGGCCATATACACCAGGTAATGTTGACATGTGAACCCAACTCATCATGTTATTTAACCTCACACTTGAAGAAGTTTGTCCAAGTACTGTTTCTGCCTGAAGACACTTCCCAAGGAGCCCTAGGCCTTAAGGAAATCATTTTTTCTAGACTAGACATGGAAAAATTGTGGAGTTGGTGAAGTTATCCTCTCTGTGCCACCCACATCCTCAGACCCTCAGTTTGGCAGTGATGCCCTCATCAGTGTGGTCTGACTCTCCAGCCTGTGACCATTCCTCACTGAAGGCTTCTGGACTTAACTTTCCAAATCCCATTTCCTTCAGAACTTATCTATACTGTTTCCCATTCCTGAGCTGTTGATATTCAAAGATACAACCACACAATTACAGTTACTATATGTCAAGTATTTTGGTAGATGTTTTGCATTATTAAATACATTCTATCATTTAATACTGATACTAATTATGCAAGATAAATCTCATTATTATTTCCATTTTACAAACAAAAATAACAAAGCCCAAGATAACACACCTAGTCTGCATCAGAAAATATTTTGATCCTGGTCTTTCTTACTGGAATATGCAATACTCTCTCTAATTATAGCACACTCTGCTACTTTTCATTAGCTTATTCAAGCTCAAATATTAGTAACAAATATGGTACAGATTGAAGCATAATAAGATAGATAGCATCTACTCATTACTAAACATAAATAGGCCTTTTTAGCCAATCTATGTCACACAGTGTTTATATAGACTATAATGAGTAGAATTGATGGCTTTATGCAAATTTATTCAATTTGGTTTTATGATATGTGTTGCTTAATTGTTATATATCAATGAAGGTAACTTTAGAAGTACAGATATAAATTATAGAAAATTTATCAAATACTATTTAATCAAGTTATAAAATAACATTGTGGCAGCTGGTCATCTTAAGTATATGCTAATGTAGATATTTAAACTAATGTGTACAGTTAGAAACTCAAAGGTGTCTTCCTATAAAAATAACATTAGATCCTAGATAAATTATCATAAACAAAATTTTAAAATAAAATGTTGTTCTCTCAAACCTGCAAGGAAAATATCCAAAGGCAACAAAATAAAACAAAATAATCAACCAATTACCACTGTCACTACCAGCACAACAAATATTTAAACTAATAAGCAAATGCAAAATCAAAAACTGACTGATGAGTAAATGTCGATATTCACACCAAAAGGAATAGTTATTTTTCTCTCTTTAAGAAAGAGGAATGAGGTCATAATACTTTTGAATTGGTTCTGCATGCAATAACATATAAGCCAAACTAAATAGCATTCCTCAGCTTCTGCCTGATGCAAATAACTGTCTCTGGAGAAAACTGTTCAAAATTTGAGCTCTCAGGATGCCAAATGTTAATACTCATCAATTATTATGTATACAAGGAAATGAAACAACATGAATACTTGGCTGAAAAAAGTAGCCAATTTAAATAAAATAGTCAATTTAGACTCTCAAGCACTTAAGATTTTCAATAATCAGATATATAATCTAAAATGTGTAAAATGTCTAAATCAACACAAAATGAAACGGTCAAATTTTAAAATCCTTAGGTTTGAAAAAAACAACCAATAGAATTATTAAGTTTACATTAAAATTATATCTGTATCAATTTATATTTATTCTGTTTATATAAAAATATATCAACTAGAAAAATATAGAAGGATTAAATAAAAGAGACAGTTAAAAGAGTTAGTAAATTACAG
Organism: Cheracebus regulus; assembly: GCA_963574635.1. Classification (NCBI taxonomy): domain Eukaryota; kingdom Metazoa; phylum Chordata; class Mammalia; order Primates; family Pitheciidae; genus Cheracebus; species Cheracebus regulus. The sequence continues at coordinate 3,029 of CAUYQU010071009.1, read as the reverse complement.
TATAGATCCAGATAAATGATTACAATGAATACAGAAAAATAAAATACGTAGAAAATGAGTAAGAAGTAAAAAGATGTAGAGGATAAAATAAGAAGTTTTTGCAAATCTAAACTTTGCCCCAGAATGAGACACAGAGAGAATGAAAGTCATCATTTGAGGAGGTAATGGTTGAGAATTTTCCAAATATGTATACAAAAGTGTAAGATTCATATATTCAATAAATTTTTAAAAAGAGAGATATCCACTTATAGACATATTTAGTAAACTGGAAGAACAGTAATGGAAAATGGAAAATCTTGAAATAACACAGAAGAGGAAGAGACAGAGAAAGACAGAGACAAAGACTATGTGTAATATGTTCTAAGACATAAAAATATATGGTTGACAATATATGAAGGTAAGGAGGAATATATAAATGACTGAGAAAGAGTTAAAGAAACCTACTGAAATTTTAGAAAGAAAAATTTAATTATTCAAATTTAAAAAATAAATGAGTTAAGCTGAAAATGAAGCATACTGATGAATGAAACTGAAAGAGAGAGATCAAGAAATTATCCGAAATCCTCTAATGGTAAACAGAGAAATGGAAGTAAACAGATTGAAAAAGACCTTGAAATTAGTATGAGAAAGTGTAATCAAACATGAAGCATGAGAAGAAACAAAACAGGTTGGAGACAATATGTGAAGAATTATTAGCTGAGAATTTTCCAAAAACCAATGAAAGACACAAAACAATAATTTCAGGATGCCAAATGAGCTCAAATCAGGATAAATAGAAAGAAATACAAAACTAGACATTTTATAGTAAAATCACAGCACTCTGAAGACAAAGAGAAATATAAAAATAGCCAGAGAGAAAAGACAGTTGAAAGTGGATTCCTCAGCAACAACAATGAAAGCCAGGAAAAGGGAATCATATTTTCAATGTGAAAAGAGACAATAATGACCATCCTATAATACATACCTGGTGAAAATATCTTTCAGGGAAAATAGTGTGAATAAAATCTGAAAGTGTTTGCCATCAATAGACACAACTAAAGATAGTTTTAAGAGGCACATTTCAGGTAGAATAAAGTATCTCAGATGAAGAGTTTGAGATATAAGAAGGAAAGCACACCAAAAGAAAAAATGATAAATACACGGATAAATATAATGATGAAATGATTAGAAATACAACGTGTTTGGTATTTTCAAAAATGGAAATTAACTATATTACAATAGCATATCAATCAAGAAAATGAGGAATAAAGCCAAAAATAAACTAAGGGGGAGTAGGCAGGATTTCAGGAACGGCAGACTAAAAAGCTCAACAGACCCTCTGCAAGCAAAACAATTTAACCAGAAATTTTAAAAAATCATTTATATATCTGGTGTTAATGTCTCCCACTATTATGTTATGGGAGTTTAAGTCTCTTTGTAAGTCTCTAAGAACTTGATTTATGAATATGGGTGCTCTTGTATTGGATGCATATATATTTACAATAGTTAGCTATTCTTTTTGTTTTGATCCCTTTACCACTATATAATGTTCTTCTTTGTCTTTTGTGATCTTTGTTGGTTTAAAGTGGTTTTATCAGAATTAGGATTGCAACCCCTGCTTTTTTTTTTCCTTTCCATTTGTTTGGAAAATATTCCTCCATCCCTTTATTTTGAGTCTATGTGTTTTAATAAATAATTTCTGCAAAGATGGGCAATTGAAGTAACATCAGAGAAATATACACATCTACAAAATAAAAGCTAAAAAATTTAAAATAAATAAACAAATAAAAATTGGCCAGGCATGGTGGCTTATGCCTGTAATCCCAGCACTTTGGGAGGCTAAGGTGGGTGCATCACCTGAGTTCAGGCATTTGAGACCAGACCAACCAACGTGGTGAAACCCCATCTCACTAAAATACAAAATTAGCTGGATGTGGTTGCACATGCCTGTAATCCCAGCTACTTGGGAGGCTAAGGCAAGAGAATCACTTGAACCACGGAGGCAGAGGTTGTGATGAGCCAAGATTGTGCCATTGCACTTCAGTCTGGACAACAAGATGAAACTCTATGTCAAAAAAACAAAAATAAATAAATAAAAAATATTAATGTATCTGGAATGTGTCTAAGAGCATATAGCAAATGGAGAAATATTTATTTAAGAAAATCTAGTACACATTTATTAGAATAATGACAGTCTATGGTATTTGAGCTTCATCCTTTTCCCTTTCCCCTCACACCTGATTTTGTGTTATAGAAGCTTTAACATGGGCACACTACTCTGGGCAGGTGAGGCTAACAAGACAGGAACTCCCTCTCCCCCCAGATTACAGTCTGGCAATACAGATTTTCCAGATATGTTCCAGAAACCATATCCAGAAACCATGTTCCAGACAGTCATGGCTGAGAGGACATTTATCCCTTTCCCTACCCAGGTCCCGCTCTTGGAGTGGAAGATCTACCTCAGGCATTTACAGCTAAAAACAGAATGCAACAAGAAGAGCTAACTATCCTAAATATATATGCACCCAATACAGGAGCACCCAGATACATAAAGCAAGTTCTTAATGACCAACAGAGAGACTTAGACTCTGACACAATAGTAGTGGGAGACTAACACTGCACTGTCAATATTAGACAGATCAATGAGACAGAAAATTAACAAAGATATCCAGGACTTGAACTCAGATCTGGACCAAGTGAACCTAACAGACATCTACAGAACTCTCCACCCCAAATCCACAGAATATACATTCTTCTCAGTACCACATCACCCTTACTTCCACATAATTGGAAGTAAATCACTCCTCAGCAAATGCAAAAGAACTAAAATCATAACAACCAGTCTCTCAGACCACAGTACAATCAAGTTAGAACTCGGATTAAGAAACTCACCCAAAACTACAAAACTACATGGAAACTGAACAACTGGCTCCTGAATAAAAGCTCTTTTTATTTCTGTGTGTCTGGGATAGAAAGTGTCTGGAAGATAGAGACTACAGCTGTGCATTTCTATGCCTTTGGTAGAATACTATTGCTATTCTTTGTCCCCT
>CAUYQU010071008.1:0-17633 GCA_963574635.1 Cheracebus regulus | reverse complement strand
TTTGTTATGATTTCTGTTCTTTTGCATTTGCTGAGGAGTGATTTACTTCCAATTATGTGGTCAATTTTAGAGTAGGTGTGATGTGGTGCTGAGAAGAATGTATATTCTGTGGATTTGGGGTGGAGAGTTCTGTAGATGTCTCTTAGGTTTGCTTGGTCCAGGTCTGAGTTCTTATGAGACCAACATCATCCCAATACCAAGACCTGGAGGAGACTCAACAAGAAAAGAAAACTGCAGGCCAATATCCATGATGAACATAGATGCAAAAATTTTCAATAAAATACTGGCAAACTGATTGCAACAGCACATTAAAAAGCTTATCCATCATGATCAAGTAGGCTTCATCCCAGGGATGAAAGGCTCGTTCAACATATGCAAGTCTATCAACGTAATTCACCACATAAACAGAACCAAAGACAAAAACCACATGATTATCTCAATAGATGCAGAGAAAGCCTTTGACAAAATTCAACAGTGCTTTATGCTAAAAACTCTCAATAAACTAGGTATTGACTGAATGTATCTCAAAATAATAAACGCTATTTATGATAAACCCATAGCCAATATCATACTGAATGGGCAAAAACTGGAAGCATTCCCTTTGAAATCTGGCACTAGACAAGGATGCGCTCTCTCATCACTCCTATTCAATATAGTATTGGAAGTTCTGGCCAGAGCAATCAGGCAAGAAAAAGATATAAAGGGTATTCAATTAAGAAAGAGGAAGTCAAATTGTCTCTATTTGCAGATGACATAATTGTATATTTAGAAGACCCTATTGTCTCAGCCCAAAATCTCCTTAAACTGATAAGCAACATCAGCAAAGTCTCAGCATACAAAATCATTGTGCAGAAATCACAAGCATTCCTATACACCAATAATAGACTTAAAGAGAGCCAAATCAAGAATGAACTGCCATTCACAATTGCTACAAAGAGAATAAAATACCTAGGAATACAACTAACAAAGAATGTAAAGGACCTCTTCAAGGAGAACATCAAACCACTGCTCAACGAAATAAGAGAGGACACAAACAGATGGAGAAACATTCCATGGTCATGGTTAGGAAGAATCAATATTGTGAAAATGGCCATACTGCCCAAAGTAATTTATAGATTCAATGCTGTCCCCATCAAACTACCAATAACCTCTTCACAGAACTGGAAAAAACCACCTTAAACTTCATAGGGAACTAAAAGAGAGCCCACATAGCCAAGTCAATTCTAAGCAAAAACAAAGCTGGAGGCATCACAATACCTGACTTCAAACTATACTACAAGGCTACAGTAATCAAAACAGCAAGGTACTGGTACCAAAACAGAGATACAGACCAATGGAACAGAACAGAGGCCTCAGAGGCAATGCCACACATCTACAACCAACAGATCTTTCACAAACCTGACAAAAACAAGCAATGGGGAAAGGATTCCCTGTTTAATAAATGGTATTAGGAAAACTGGCTAGCCATGTGCAGAAAGCAGAAACTGGATCCCTTCCTGACACCTTACACTAAAATTAACTCCAGATGGATTAAAGACTTAAATATAAGATCTAACACCATAAAAACTCTAGAAGAAAACCTAGGCAAAACCATTCAGGACATAGGCCTAGGCAAGGAGTTCATGACTAAAATACCAAAAGCATTGGCAACAAAAGCCAGAATAGACAAATAGGATGTAATTAAACTCCAGAGCTTCTGCACAGCAAAAGAAACAATCATTAGAGTGAACTGGCAACCAACAAAATGGGAAGAAATTTTTGCAATATATCCATCTGACAAAGGACTTATATCCAAAATCTACAAAGAACTAAAGCAGATTTATAAGAAAAAAACAAACCAATTCAAAAGTGGGCAAAGGATATGAACAGACCCTTTTGAAAAGAAGACATATATGAAGCCAACAAACATATGAAAAAATGTTCATCATCACTGGTCATTAGAGAAATGCAAATCAAAACTACAGTGAGATACCATGTCATGCCAGTTAGAATGGTGATCATTAAAAAATCTGGAGACAACAGATGCTGGAGAGGATGTGGAGAAATAGGAACACTTTTGCACTGTTTGTGGGAGTGTAAATTAGTTCAACCATTGTGGAAGACAGTGTGGTCATTCCTCAAGAACCTAGAAATAGAAATTCTATTTGACTCAGCAATCTCATTACTGGGTATGTATCCAAAGGATTATAAATCATTCTTTTATAAGGACACATGTACACATATGTTCATTTCAGCACTGTTTATGATAGCAAAGACTAGGAACCAACCCAAATGCCCATCGATGATAGACTGGACAGGCAAAATGTGACACATATACACTGTGGAATACTATGCAGCCATAAAAAATGATGAGTTCACGTCCTTTGTAGGGATATGGATGAACCCGGAAACCATCATTCTCAGCAAACTGACACAAGAACAGAAAATCAAACACCACAGGTTCTCACTCATAGGCAGGTGTTGAAAAATGAGAACACGTGGACACAGGGAGGGGAGGATCACACACTGAAGTCTGTGGTGGGGGACTAGGGGAGGGACAGTAGGGGATAGGGAGTTGGGGATGGATAACATGGGGAGAAATGCCAGATATAGTTGATGGGGATGCAGGCAGCAAACCACATTGCCATGTAAGTACCTATGCAACAATCCTGCATATTCTTTACATTTACCCCAGAACCTAAAATGCAGTTAAAAAAAAAAGTATATATATATATATATATATATATCTTTTTAAAAAAATATATAAAAAATATATATTTTTATAAATATATTTTTATACATTTATAAAAATATATTTAAAAGTATATATTTATATAAGATATATATATAATATATGTGTATATAAAAGGTCAGTACTCTTTCAGGTCACCTGGTAGTTATATAAGAATTTTTCGATTAAAATTTTTCATCTTCACAAGGGATTCTAAAGAGAAAGCCTTACTAATTAAGCATGACTTATCATATTGGACATAACAGGTGCTGGACAATTGCACTGGGCTTCAACTTAAAGATAGGGAGTCATCCCCTCCATTTTGGTACACTTCTAGAGAAGCAGGATGCAGTAGGCTCTTCCTGTGCTTTATTGCTAAGTCATGATTTTGGAACACAGTGATACTCCTGAAATACTTGATTGACTTTTTTGATAACACTGCAGTCTTATGATATTGTCATGGCCCTTTTTTTCTTCTGTTGCTAGGTATTTCTATTTTTTGCTATTTACATGGGCCTATATAATAGAATCAGAAAGATGCTGAAGTATGATCATCAATCTAAAGAATATCTTAATCATTTTTCTGTTACTACTTTATAGCAGTTTTCCTTTTCTTTACTGATCTAGCCGTTTCTAGTGGTTCCTACTTTATTCATTCTGAATTGTCTCATATTTAACCTTAGTGTCAGGAAAAAGAGTGAAAACCTACATGTGATACTAACACAAGAGGACCATAATCCAGACCTTTTTATAAAGCAAATTCTAATGTTTATACTTAGCCATATATTTATTTACACTATCTTTTGTTATGCATCCATATACTATTAGTTGCTCTACATACCTGATTTCATAAAACACATGATTTTTTTTCTTTGAAACATGATACTCAATTGGTTACTAAAGTCTTCATATTCCTTTTATCAGTCACATTATCATTTACCCTTTAAAGTTTATTTCAATCCTATGTAATGGTATTGCAACTTTCATTTAACAGTATCATGTCTTTAACTCATATATTACATGGAGAGCTTTAATTCCAGCACTCATCATTGAATTAATAATGGCTTCCTTTTAGGTCATTTCTTTGGCACTTCTTATATTCCTAGAATTTATGTAAATACTCCTAGAATTTATGTTTTTTTCTTCTAATTCTAAAGGATAATAGAAGTTCAAAATAGAATTTTGATAAAAACTAGTTCTGGGCTCTTAGATATTTTGTTTCTGGATAAAAATAAAAATTAGTATTTCTGAAATATCCTCAGTTTTCTAAATATTGTGTATATTTCAAAACTGCAATGCTAACATCTTAGTCTATGAGTACTGGTAGCCAAGCAGCTCTGAGAAAGGCTTTAGATTTGTCCAGTGTATGACAGCAGGCAATAGCAAGAAATTTTATTGGGGATGATCTATTTATTGTGGGATAGGGGCCATCTCTTTTTTCTTCTAGGTTGATTCACTATTACCCAGCCATAAATCCTATCCTTACTCCTACTACCGCCAACAGAAAACAACAACAAAAAAATTAACAAAAATCACCAGATATTCAATAATTGATTTTAGGATCATAGGTTTAACAATTGATTTTAAAGTATAAAATACAAGAAAGAAAAGTCAAAGAAGAGACATAAAGACATTTCCCAGGCCTCCTAAAGGTACTGCATGTGGGGAAGGAGAAGACTTTGAGATTTGATATGGAACTTGAGATAGAGATCATACGAAGTCCTGTACCTCCAGCTGGTTCTCATTACAAAGACTCAAAACTAGAAATTCTAAATAGAGTAAAAGAAAAAAAGAGAAGATGCTGTAGAAAGTAGATGATAATAACAGCTAAATTCAGACTAACACACATACAAGTTTCCCATGTCATATCTTGAAGAACTGAGCTTGGCAAACGTCTGAAATCTCATTTTAGCTGGGCGTGCTGGCTCACACCTGTAATGCCAGGAATCTGGGAGGCCAAGACAGGTAGATCACCTGAGATCAGGAGTTTGAGACCAGCCTGGCCAACAGGCAAAACTCTATCTCTACTAAGATACAAAAATCAGCTGGATGTAGTGGCACATGCCTGTAATCCGAGCTACTCGGGAGGCTGAGGTGGGAGAATTGCTTGAACCTGTGAGGCAGAGGTTGCAGTAAGCTGTTTGCACCACTACCACTACACCTTCATCCTGAGAGACAGAGCAAGACTCCATCTAAAAAAAAAAAAAAAAAAAAAGAATCCAATTTTGATTTTGAAACTGGAGTTTGACTTTGATAGTTGGTTTTCTTCAAAGTTTAGGCAGACTTTTTCCGCCCCCCAATTTGACATTGCTACAAATTCCAGAATTTGATTTTCCTATGTGCTCTAGGAGAAATTTCCTTACTCAGCAAAATCTTTTGCTTCTAGGCACTCGTAATAATTATCCCATGAAAACCCTCTGGGGATCTGTTCTGCAGAGGAGTGGAAGTTTCTTCAGTCTGAAGAAATTGAGTCAGCTTTAGGTATCGTTAAGAATAGAAGACCTATGAAACAGGAAGAACTATTTGCTAGACAATGTTTTAAGGTGGACTTTGAGTAATAAAGTAATGTGATTTGTATAAGGGGTACAGTGGTCCTGGGCATAACGTTTGGTGACTAGACTGATCTTGATATCAAGCCTTGGGTCTTATTTGTCATGTAGTACCCAGTTTCTTGTATGGGATTTGACAAACAGAACTTAAGTGAATATTTGTTGATGTAATGCTTTCTTGCTTGCCATGCTTCAAGACTATCTAGGGTAGACTCTTCAACTTCTATATCATTTGTATTTCTCATAAAGTCTTACAAGTGGTAGTGGCTTTGTACATAGCAGGGACTCAAAGAATATGACACATGAGAGAACTAATAATTTATAATTAACTGAGCTAGGTTAAATGAATTGTGTGAAGGTGAAAAGTATTTTCCTCTCCTTTCCAGTTTTATAAGTTTATCTTGACACTAGGTTAAAATATACTCCCTGAAAACTTTAACCTTTGGCAACTAATTAGCTTTTGCCATGGTAGTATCACTAGTCTACATTTTATATAGAGCTGAGATTGCTAAAGTTACCTATTCAATACTTAATTCTGAGGCCATCTGAAGACCCTTTCCCCTAAAATGTTTTGAATTTCTAGAAAATAGAGAATTATTATCTATTGTAAACCTAACATGTGCTGGACATCATGCTATACTTCTGTCATGCATTATCTATTTTAGAACTCCAAATTACTCTCACTTTATAGATGGACATCTCTTAAACATTTTTTTTTTTACTTCCCTGTCCAAGAAGAAAATATTTTCAAACTCATTTGGCAGATGTTCATTGAAAATTATTTTAATTATCAGAGGAGTTAATATAGTTTTTCACAAGCCATGTAAGAATTAAGCGTGATTAAAAGCCGAATAAAATAGTCATATTTTGATTGATGTACTATTCTTTCCCCAGTTTCTTTGATCTAAGAGGCAGCCTTAGCATCTCTTCTACTCATAAAATACTATGGCATTTTAAAGTTAATATGTAAAAGGTGAAGCTTAGCATAATTCATTCTCTCTTTCATTAGCAACAGAATTCTTACTTAATTCCAGGTGGAAAGGCATCCAGCTAAAAGATTACATTTCATAGCCTCCCTGTATCTAGGAATAAACAGAGATGTTGACAAAAGATGTTGAGTGAAGCTTATTAAAAAGCTACTTTTTTCCTTTTCTTCTTTCTAAAATTTTCTGTCTGGATCATGACTATGTTGTCTGGAGTTCCAGAAGGACAGAGCATAGTTTCCTGATGGCCTTGGAGAGTGACATATAGGCCTTAGCTGCCCACTGCTCAACTTCTAGACGAAAGGATAGATCTTTATGTTGAAATCACTGTTGTCAGATTTCTATTACTAGCCATGATTCCCCACTGATAAATGGCAATGGCAGCTTTGGAAGAGCTCATTAGTGTTTTAAAATTGTGTTCCATCATTTTGTGGTTTCCTGATGTTGTCTAAGGGGTTACCTGGGAAGGTTTGGAAAGATGGAAGGCATGATTCTCAAATCCATTGTTGCCTGTCCAGTGAAAACATTTCTAATTCCATCTGTTTTATTATTTAGACATTTGTGTGGCATTTAACTTAAACCAAGTTCCCATAGCTTAAAATAATCTGAAAACCACTGAGTTCTAGACCAAAGTTCTCATCATATTGCTAAAACAATGACTGTGTCTCAGGCATTCCTCTAAGTACTTACCAGATAATAAATCATGTAACTCTCTCAAACACTCTGTGAGCTAAGTGTTATTATTACTCCCATCCTGCATAAGAGAAAACCAAAGCACAGAAACATTAAGTAACTTTTGCAAAGTATACATCTCGTAAGTGGCATAGCTGAGATTCAAGCCTCGCCACTTGCTCCAAAATCCAGGCTTTGAAACGCTATACTGCTTCTACACTTAATTACTAAATTAATGCCCATGGAATATAAGTTATTTTCTTAAGTTCAAATAGAATGTTTATAGGAGATTTGATCCAAGCTCTTAGGACACTTAATTCTAACCTAAAATTTTTCCCAGAACACCAAGTAAAATCCTATTTCTGGTCTGTTAACAACTTTTTGTTTGTTTCTATGTGGCACAATAAGTAAATTGACAAATAAAGAACAAAAAAGTAAAGAAAAGTTACTTTCTTAGTTGCTGCAGTTGCAAATGAATGATATCCACTACCAATAAGTTCAATTTTCGGCTCCTTGCTTCTTTTTAAAAAATAGCTCTCTTGAACTGTTAACAGTGACACTATGTTTGGCTGAAATCTTTTCTACCCCCACTCAGCTTTCTTTTAAACATTACTCTCATCTCTCTCAATGTATTTCAAACCTTCTATTAATCCCATACTTTGCAAGGCTTTCAGTATTCTAGAATACAAGTAGTCTAGTGTCAGACAGCTGATAAAGTCTGCCTCCAGACCCTGCTGCACTAGTCCTTTTAAAATCAACTCAGTATTAATTAAATATGGCTTCACTGTTACCATTTCTTTTACTAATCCATTAAAAATTCTAGCCTCATGACTGTTTCCTTATGCACACCAATGCATAATTTTATACAGTATATTTTCTATTAAAATTTAGAGTTTTAACTCAATTACAAATTATATTTGCATACAAGAAAATAAATTTTGATTTCCTGGGGAAAATTTCTGTATGTCAACAGTTCTCCTAGATACATATATGCTTCTTTTAATTTTAACCCACAGAATTTTATAACTTCAACAAAAGTAATCATTTGATCCTTTTTATTTTTATTTATTTATTTATATTTTATTATACTTTAGGTTCTGGGGTACCTGGGCAGATCATGCAAGATTGTTGCATAGGTACACACATGGCAATGTGGTTTGCTGCTTCCATCCCCCCATCACCTACATCTGGCATTTCTCCTCATGTTATCCCTTCCTGACCTCCCTACGGGACACTGCTGTCCCTTCCTTGGCTCCCCACAACAGACCCCAGTGTGTGATGCTCCCCCCCCGTGTCCATGTGTTCTCATTGTTCAACACCCACCTATGAGTGAGAACATATGGTGTTTGATTTTCTGTTCTTGTGTCAGTTTGCTGAGAATGGTCCTTTTTAAAAATTCAGTGATTGAGATTTCTCTTAGGCCTTTGATTCACACAACATGTTGAATGTAGTTTTTTACAATGTAAGAAATTCCAAAAAGGAAACAGTTTGCTTTTAGAATAGTACAGATGTTAGCTCTTGGCTATTTTCTTTGCTAATGGTCAGAGACAGACTTTGGTTTCTACTTAGTTCTGTTCTAAGAATATGAAAGAAGGATTTTTCTTTTCTTTTCTTTTTTTTTTTTTGAGACAGAGTCTTACTCTGTCACCAGGCACCAGGCTGGAGTGCAGTGGCACAATCTTAGCTCACTGCAACCTCTGCCTCCCAGGTTCAAGCAATTCTCCTGCCTCAGCCTCCCGAGTAGCTGGGACTACAGGCACATGCCACCACACCCAGGTAAGTTTTGTATTTTTAGTAGAGACAGGGTTTCACCATGTTGGCCAGGATGGTCTCGATCTCTTGAACTTGTGATCTGCCTGCCTTGGCCTCCCGAAGTGCTGGGATTACAGGCTTGAGTTACCACGCCCGGCCGAAGGATTTTTCTTTATAAGACTTTCATAAATGTGAAGCTAGAATATCTTCATAATTTTGCTGAGTACTTTTTAGAACAATGTAAGCTATATAGAAAGAGTGATACAGATGACTTTGTAAATTTCTGTAATACCAACTTAGCTTCAATTATGTCAGCCACCATCTTTGCTGTTTGGGTGACTTAGCCATTCCAGCCTTTGGCCTTTGGAGTTCCTGAGGCAACAGCTGGCTGAAGTAGATCCCCAGCACAGGACAGCTGCTGTACCAAAACATGGCCAGTCTGCTTTTTTAAGTGGGTCCTGATCCTGTTCCTCCTTACGGGGTGGGACTTCCCAACTGGGGTCTCCAGCCACTTCCTACAGGTGCCTTTCGGCTAGCAAAAGGTCCATACCTCCCTAGGACAAAGCTCCCAAAGAGAGGGACAGGCTGCCCTTTTTTAGCTGGTATAAAAAAGAATTTAATGGATCTGACAGAGGTGAATAACATAATGCAAGAATTTCACAATGCAATCTTTGCTGTTTTGCAGCTTTCACTGTTGACACCTTTAGGTTCTGGAAAATCGGAGATAACTAGGGACTGGAGTGGGCCCCAAGAGTACTGCAGCAGCCCTACAGAAAAGTGACCAGATTGTTACATGGGCGCCTCTGCCCATATCTCCTTGCTGGGCAAGTCCTCTAGGCATGAGCCTCCAGCCACCCCCTGCCAGAACTATTGAGCCAGTACCAACTCCATGACTCCCTGGACAGAGCCTCCAGGGCAACAGAAAGCCTCTCTGCCACTGCCTCTGCAGTGGAACTGCCCTTGCCTCCCTCAGACTAATGAAGGAACAAAGACCCCAAGTGCTTTATCCATACCTCCAACAAGCTGCAGTTGACCTAAGAAGAGGAAGTCAGTTCATCTCCAATGGGTCCCATACCACTGCCCCCTTGACAACTCATCACCAGACAGGGAACTCCTGGCTGGGGCCCATAGCACAAACCCTCCATCTTGGGCTAATTTCACTGAGCAATTGCTGACCTACATTTCTCTGGGGTGGAGCCCCCAGGAGTCAGGCAAACTACCCTTGGCCACTACCATTACTGCTGCCTCTAAGCTAGGGAAGAAACATAAACACTGAGATTGCCCCAGAGCTGTGTGGGAAGCCCAGGAGTGCCAAGTTATGAACTACAGCCAGCACCTAAATGGGAGAGGATCCCACACTTTCAGAGAACTGAGAGGGAACACAGCTGCAACTGTGAGAAAACATAAGGAAGCTACACAACTGAGCAAGAATTTATCAACTGGCCAATAAGCCTTAGTGTCATCTGCTTGATCAAACTGCAAAGCTTCAATACTACATATACGTCACTAACATACCCTATTCTGAAATCAGAGACAAGAAGTAAGCTTCAAATAAAGACTCTACACAAATCCATGGCCAGATGAAAACATCCAGAAAAGAAGTCTACTGACTGTACCCAATCTACACTGCAGATAAAGGAACACCCACACACAGAGATGGAAAAGAATCAATGCAAGAACTCTGGTAACTCAAATGTCCAGAGTGTCATATATCCTCCAAACAGTAGTACTAGTTCTCTAACAAGATTTCTTAGCCAGACTGAACTGGCTGGAATGACAGAAATAGAGTTCAGAACATGAATAGGAACAAAGATCATTGAGATTTAGAAAGACAGCAAAATCCAATCCAAGGAAAATGAGAATCATAATAAAATGATACAGGGGCTGAAGGATGAAGTAGCTAGTATAAAAAAGCACCTAATGGGTTTGACAGAGGCAAATAACACACTGCAAGAATTTCACAATGCAATCACAAGTATTAACAGCAGAATAAACCTAGCTGAGGAAAGAATCTCAGAACCTAAAGGCTGGTTATCTAAAATAAGACAGTCAGACAAAAATAAAGAAAAAAGAATAAAAAGGAATGAACAAAACCTCTGAGGAATATGGGATCATGTTAAGAGACCACATCTATGGATCATTGGCATCCCTGAAGGGGAGAGGAGAAAGTAAATAACTTTGAAAATATATGTCAGGGTATTGTCCATGAAAACTTTCCCAACATTGCTAGAGAGGCCAACAGTCAAATTCAGAAAATGCAGATAACTCATGCAAGATTCTACACAAGAAGATCTCCCTCAAGACACACAATCCTTAGATTTTCCAAGGTTGAAATGAAAGAAAGAATGTTAAAGGCAGCTAGAGAGAAAGGGCAGGTCACCTACAAAGAAAACCCAATCAGGATAACAGTGTACCTCTTAGCTAAAATCCTATAAGCCAGAAGAGACCGAGGGCCTATATTCAACATGCTTAAAGAAAAAAAATATTCAACAAAGAATTTCATATCCAGCCAAACTCAGCTTCCTATGTGAAGGAGAAATAAAAGCCTTTTCAGATAAGCAAAATTGAGACTTCATTACCACTAGACGTACCTTGCAAGAGATCTTGAAAAGAGCACTAAATATGGAAAAAATTCTATCAGCTAATACAAAAACACACTTAAACACACACACACACCAGTGTCACTGTAAAGCAGCCACACAAACAAACCAACATGATAACCAGTTGAAAGCACAATTTCAGGATTAAATCCACACATATCAATACTAACCTTGAATGTAAACAGGCTAAATACCCCACTCAAAAGCCATAGAGTGACAAACTGGATAAAAAAGCAAGACCCAATGTTATGCTGCTTTCAAGTAACCCATCTCACAAGTAATGACACTCATAAGCTCAAAATAAAGGGATGGAGAAAAATCTACCAAGCAAGTGGAAAACAAGGGCATTACATAATGGCAAAGGGTTCAATTCAATAAGAAGAAAAAACTATGCTAGATATATGTGCACCCAACACAGGAGCATCAAGATTCATAAAGCAAGTTCTTAAAAACCTATAGAGACATAGACTCCTACACAAAAATAGTGGAAGACTTCAACACTCCACTGACAGTATTAGACAGATCATTGAGGCAGAAAATTAACAAGGATATTCAGAACCTAAATTCAGCATTGGATCAAGTAGATATGATAGACTCTTACAGAAGTCTTTACCCCAAAACAACCGAATATACATTCACATTGCCACATGGCACATAATCTAAAATTGACCACATAATTAGGCATAACAAAATCTTTAACAATTGTTAAAGAACTGAAACCATACTAAATACATTCTTGGACCACAGTGCAATAAAAATAGAAGTCAACACAATGAAAATGGCTAAAAACCATACAACTTAATAGAAATTACATAACATGCTCCTGAATGATCTTTGGGTAAATAATGAAATTAAAGAAGAAATTAAAAACTTCATTGAAAATAATGAGACAAAGATACAACATACCAGAATCTCTGAGACATAGCAAAAGAAGTGCTAACAGGAAAATTCATAGCACTAAATCCTACATCAAAGTTATAAAGATCTCAAATTAACAACCTAACTTCACAACTGAAAGAATTAGAGAAGCAGGAACAAATCAACCCCAAAGCTAGCAGATGACAAGAAATAACAAAAATCAGAGCTGAATTGAAGGAAATTAAGACATGAGAAAGCATTCAAAAGATAATGAATCTGGGAGATGGTTTTTTGAAAAAATTAATAAAATATATAAGCCACTAGCTAGACTAATTAATATGAAAAGATAGAAGATCCATAAACACATTAGAAATGATGAAGGAAATGCTGCTACTGACCTCACATAAATAAAAACCACCATCAGAAACTACTAAAAACACCTCTACACACACCAACTAGAAAACCTAGAAGAAATGGATAAATTCCTGAAAATATGCACCCTCCCCAGACTGAGCTAGGAAAAAACCAATTCCCTGAACAGAACAATAACAAGCTCTGAAATTGAATCAGTAGTAAATAGCCAACCAGCCAAAAAAGTCCAGAATCTGAGGGAATCATAGCTAAATTCTGTCAGATGTAGAAAGAAGAGTTGGTACCATTCCTACAAAAACTGTTCCAAAAAATTGAGGAAGAGGAACTTTTCCCCAACTCATTTTATGAGGCCAGCCTCATTTTGATGCCAAAACCTGACAGAGATACAACAAAAAAATAGAAAACTTCAGGCCAATATCCTTGATGAACACCAAAGGAAAAAATCTTCAACAAAATACTTGCAAACCAAATCCAGCAGCACGTCAAATATGAGGCCAGCCTCATTGTGATGCCAAAACCTGACAGAGCTACAACAAAAAAATAGAAAACTTCAGGCCAATATCCTTGATGAACACCAAAGGAAAAAATCTTCAACAAAATACTTGCAAACCAAATCCAGCAGCACGTCAAATACACCATGATCAAGTAGGCTTCATCTCTGGGATGCAAGGTTAGTTCAAAATGTGAAAATCAATAGTGTGATTCATCACATAAAGAGAACTAAAGACAAAGCCACATGATTATCTCAATAGATACATAAAAGGCTTGTGATAAAATCCAACATCCCTTCATGTTAAAAACTCAGTAAAGTAGATATTGAAGGAACATAACTCAAAATAATAAAAGCCATCTATGATCTATGACGAACCCACAGCCAATATCATACTGAATGGGCATAAGCTAGAAGCATTACCCTTGAAAACCAGCACAAGACAAGATGGCCTCTCTCACCACTTCTATTTAACGTAGTATTGGAAGTCATGCCCAGAGCAATCAAGCAAGAGAAAGAAATAAAGGCATTGAAGTAGGAAGAGAGGAAGTCAAACTATCTGTTTGCAAACAACAATTCTATATCTAGAAAAAGCTCCTTCAGCTAATAACTTCAGCAAATCTGCAGGATACAAAATCAATGTATGAAAATCATTAGCAGTCCTATATACCACCAATAACCAAACTGAGAGCCAAATCAGAAAGACAATCCCATTCACAAGTGCCACAATACAATACCACCACCAACAAAACACTCAGCAATACAGCTAACCAGAGAGGTGAAAGATCTCCACAATGAGAATTACAAAACACTGATCAAAGAAATCATAGGTGACACAAACAAATGGAAAACATCCTATGCTCATGGATAGAAAGAATCAATATGATTAAAATGGCTATACTGCTCAAAGCAATTTACAGGTTTAATGCCATTCTTATCAAACTACCAACAAAATTCTTCATGAAACTAGAAAAAAATTATTTAAAAAATTATGAATCCCCAAAAGAGCCCAAATAGCCAAGGCAGTCCTAAGCAAAAAGATCAAAGCTGGAGGAATCACATTACCTGACTTCAAACTATACTACAAGGCTATAGTGACCAAAACAGCATGGCACTGGTACAAAAACAGGAACATAGACCAATTGAATAGAGTGCCCAGAAATAAGGCCACACATCTTTGACCATCTGATCTTTGACAAAGGTGACTAAAACAAGCAAAGAGGAAAATACTGCCTATTAAATAAATGATACTGGGATAATTGACTAGCCATATGCAGAAGATTGAAGCTGGACCCCTTTCTTACAACATATCCACAAATCAACTCAAGATGTACTAAAGACTTTCATGTAAAACCTGAAACTGTAAAAATCCTGGAAAACAACTTAGGCAATACCATCCACGGCATAGGAACAGGAAAGATCTCATGAAAAAGACACCAAAAGCAATTACAACAAAAGCAAAAATTGACAAATGGGATCTAATTAAATGCAAGAGATTCTGTACAGCAAAATGTCAACAGAATACACAGCCTATGGAATAGGAGAAAATATTTGCTAACTATGCATCTGACAAAGGTCTAATATCCAGCGTTTATAAAGAATTTAAACAAATTTACAAGAGAAAAACAACCCCCATTAAAAAGTGGGCAAAGGACATGAACAGATAACACTTAAAAGAAGACATACATGAGGGCCAACAAGCATAGAAAAAAAGCTCGATATCACTGATACAGAAATGCAAGTCAAAATCACAATAAGATACCATCTCAAACCAGTCAGAATGGCTATTATAAAAAGTCAAAAATAACCAATGCTCATGAGGTTGCAGAGAAAAGGGAACCCTTATGCACTGTTGGTGGGGGTATAAATTAGTGCAATCATTACTAAAGCAGTATGGCGATTCCTCAATAAGCTAAAATCAGAACTACCATTTGATCCACCAATCCCATTACTGGATATGTATCCAAAAATATATAAAGCATTCTACCATAAAGACACATCCACGCAGGCTGGGCGCGGTGGCTCATGCCTGTAATCCCAGCACTCTGGGAGGCCGAGGCAGGCGGATCATGAGGTCAAGAGATCGAGACCGTCCTGGCCAACATGGTGGAATCCCATCTCTACTTTAAAAAAATTAGCTGGGCATGGTGGCGTGCGCCTGTAGTCCCAGCTACTTGGAAGGCTGAGGCAGGAGAATTGCTTAAACCCGGGAGCTGGAGGTTGCAGTGAGCTGAGATCACGCCACTGCACTCCAGCCTGGAGCCTGGCGACAGAGCAAGACTCTGTCTCAAAAAAAAAAAAAAAAAAAAAAAAAGGGCACAACCACGCAAATGTTCATAGCAGCGCTGGTCATAATAGCAAAGACATGGAATCAACCTAAATTCCCATCAATCACAGACTGGATAATGAAAATGTTACTAATGTGCCATGGAATATTATGCAGCCATAAAAAAGAATGAGATCATGCCTTTTGTGGGAATGTGGTTGGAGCTAAGGCTATCATCCTTAGCAAACTAATGCAGTAACAGAAAACTAAATGCCACATATTCTCACTTATAAGTGGGAGCTAAATAATGAGAACTCATGAACACAAAGTAGGAAACAACAGACACTGAGGTCTACTTGAGAGGGGAGGATGGGAGGAGAGGAGCAGAAAAGATAACTATTGCTTACTGAGCTTAATACCTGGGAGATGCTATAATATGCACAACAGATCCTCATGACGTGTTTATTTTTGTAACAAACCTTCACATTTACCCAACAAACCTAAAATAAAAATTTTTAAAAGGAAAAAGAAAAACATACAAATTTTATAAAATGCTTCTGAAATAAAGAACAAATAAGAATATATATTGCTGTGTGCATGTACTGGCATAAAGAAACAGTGAAAGGAAGCACAGGAGTGAAAATGAGGAAAGTAATTACCAATAGGGATTAGCTGGGAGAGATGGGGGGGATGAAGATAGGAACAATGGTGGAAACAAGATTTCCATTTGTATTTCTTTCTATGGTCTCAATTTTGACCAATTTGAATACATTATCTAATAAAAATATAGTACAATTTAAAAATGTCCACCACATAGTGTATTCTTTAGATTATAAACTATTTTTTTTCTAGGCCTCATGGTTCTTTTTTTTTCTTCTGTTTATTTTGATATAAGGAAAGTTCTTTTTAGGTCTGATCTCAGTAAACTGAGTGCATAGTTTGTCCTTGATCCTTTCCATTATCCACATGGCACCTGTCAAACTTTACTCAATCATTCATCAAAGAGTTATTGTCTACTATGTACCAGCCATTCTTCTAGACATCGGGCCATGTATCAGTGAAAACACAACAAAGAGAAATGTTTGTCCTTATAGAACTTATATTTTAGTTTTAGGGAGGGCTTACAGATAATAGAATATACTTAAGTTTAATACATAATATGTCAGATGATGCTGAGTGTTCTGGAAAAGATAAAATAGAGCGGGACAGAGAGAATCGGGGAAGTGTGAGGGTGATTGGAATTGTTCACAAGCTCATTGAACATCTCACGAAGAAAAGATTCCTGTTTTCGTTTCATCTGTAGGACTCCTAGCCAGAATTCTACTATTTTGCAGGTATTTAATTTGGATATTTTAGGCAGAAGAAGGAATTTCTGGGGGTTTTATGTCTTAGAATTACTTTAGTGAAAAATAAATTTTGTTTTTAATACTCTTAAGTTTTTGTGATTCTTTCCTTATTAAAAATAGTGAGTTTTCTTAAAAAAAAAAAAAAAAAAGCACCAAAACCCCCAAAACAAACCAATCTGTAATTTCTCAAGAGTTCCATTCCATGGATCCTCTTAGGTCAACCAGATTGTCACATGTAAGTGGCTTTTAGCTCAAGTGCCTTTTACCAGGAAATTATTTCCAGAATTGGTGCCAAAAAAGTTATTAAAGGGAAGGATGATGGGGAGGGGAGTATTACAAGAGCTGTGATTCTCTGAGAAATCAGCTCCTTGCTTGGAGGCTTCTCTCTTTCTAATGAGTAGTAGGAATCTGTGTCCAAAATGCACAAGTTCTCCTCATGTCTTCTCTTGCATTTCCCTCACAAGGATGTTCCTCTGAGATTTTACTAATACCATTATCATCTGACTTTGTGAAAATTAGTGGCTTTTATAAATTAAGTTTCCAGTGCCTTTGAAATTTTGAATCTTAAAAAACATGCTTTTACTGCTATTAAAATGGGATGTTGAGGGTGGATGAATTAGGTGTTGCTCACTTTCTGTCAAGAGAACCTAGAGGTTTCTTTATATTTCATTTTTCACTTAATCTAATATTATTCAAAGCATTTCATGAATATAATTTAAAGAGTCAAATCGTTCTTAAAATGAGAAATGAGAATGCCTTGCTCCATTTGGCCCCAATCTGATTGTTATACTCTAGAGAAAACCATTTAGCTTTTTATTTTTCTTTTTACTTCTATATTTCTAAAAAATATAATCACATTGCTATTTTTGAACTTTGAATTTCATATTTTTTTTTTCACTGTTTAAGGAATTTTTATTAAAGCAAGAATTTTATAATCCAAATTACATTTCCTTGCTCAGTTTTCAATTCTGTTACTGAAAACAGAACTGACATTTTGAGCTATTCCACAGTAAAGAATTACAAAATTAAAGAAAG
>CAUYQU010071007.1:0-13056 GCA_963574635.1 Cheracebus regulus | reverse complement strand
TAATTTAATATCACAATTAAAAGAACTAGAGAAGCAAGAGCAAACAAATTCAAAAGCTAGCAGAAGATGAGAAATAACTAAAATCAGAACAGAGCTAAAGGAGCTAGAGACACAAAAATCCCTTCAAAAAATCAATGAATCTAGGAGATGGTTTTCTGAAAAGAATAAGATAGACTGCTAGCCAGACTCTATATAGAAGTATATATAAGACAGAATGTAAATTTTTATATAGAAATAAAGAAGAAAAGAGAGAATCAAATAGACACAACTTTTATTGACTCCTAATTTTATTCAGTTGATCTACATGTCCACTGTGCTGCCAGTACCACACCATCTTGATTATTGTTGCATTGTAATAAATTGTTTTCATTATTGTGGGCAACTTGTGATTCCATATAAATTTTAGAATCAAATTATCAATTTCTACAAAGAAGACAGCTAGGATTTTGATAGGGGTTGTATCAAATTTGTAGATAAATTTGGAGAATATTGCTATCTTAACAATAATAGTCTTCTCATCCATGAGCATAAGCTGTTTATTCATTTATTTAGACATTTAAAAATTTCTTTGAACAATACTTGCATTTTTCAGTGTACATGTCTTGCATATTTTTCTTAAATTTATTCCTAATAATTATTTTTAATGCTATTGGAAATGAAATTACTTTCTTAATTTTTGGATTGTTCATTGCAAGTATATAGAAATCTTGCTGATTTGTATGCACTGATGTTGTGTCCTGCATCCTTGATGAACTCATTTATTTAGTTCTAATGTTTTTTAGTGGATCACTTAGGATTTTCTATATACATTATCATGTGCTGTAGAGGTAGGTTTACATCTTTATTCACAATCTAGATGCTTTTTAATTCTCTTTCTTTCCCAACTGCCCTGACTAGTACCTCACATACAATGTTGAATAGAAAAGCTAATAACAGACATTCTTGTCTTGTTCCTGATCTTATGAGGAAAGTATTCAGACTTTCACTGTAAAGTATGAGGTCACCTGTGGGTTTTTCACAGGCAACTTTTACAAGGCTAAGAAAGTTTCCTTTTATTTCTCGTTTGCTTGTCATTTTATCATGAAGGTGTGTTATGTTTCATCAATATGTTTTCCGCAGCTGTTTAGATGATACCATGCCTTTGGTTTCTTATTCTATTTACATGATTCTTCTGATGTTACATTACCATTGCATCTTTGGGATAGATCCCACTTGGTTATAATGTGTTAGTTAGTATTGTGTTGAAGATTTCTGTTCTCAATATACATAAGCGATAATGGTTTGTAGTTTGTTTTGTTTGTTTTTTTATCATGGTATATTTATATACTTTTGGTATCAGGATAACACTGGCTTCATCTAATGAGTTGGAAAGTGTTCCATTCTCTTCACTGTTTGGAAGAGTTTTTGAAGAATTAAAGTTAATTATTTAAGTGTTTCATAGAAGTTTTTCTATGTTGCCAGATTTGCTTAGCTAGTATTGTGTTGAAGATTTCTGTTTTCTACATACATAAGAGATAATGGTTTGTAGTTTTTAAAAAATATTTGTTTATTTATTTTTATCATGGTATATTTGTGTAGTTTTGGTATCAAGATAACTCTGGCTTCATATAATGAGTTGGAAAGTGTTCCATTCTCTTCTGTTTGGAAGAGCTTTTGAAGACTTAATGTTAATTATTTAAGTGTTTGATAGAATAACCAGTGAACCTTGAATCAGTTTCAGTAGTTTATCTCTTTTTAATAATTTGTTTATTTTATCTAAGTTAACTAATTTATAGCCATGAATTTTTCAAGGTATTTGTTTATAATTCCTCTTATTTGTGTAAAGTTGTTGGTATTGTTCTCTTTCATTTCGGTTTCTAGTAATTTGAGCTTTTGCACTGTGTTCCTTGGTTAAACTAGCTAATAGTTTGCTGACTCTTTTCAAAGAACTAGCTTTTGGTTTCAATAATTTTCTCTTGTTTTTTAATTATCTATTTTATTAATTTATGGCATAGTTTTTATTTTCTTATTTTTGGTTTAGGTTTAATTTTTCTTCCTTTTTCTTGTCATAAGGTAGAAGATTCAATTAGTGATTTGATAATTTTTAATTTTTAAATATAGACATTCTAGAGCTATAAGTTAACTTCTATGCACTGCTTTGGCTGTATCACAAAAATTTTGGCATGCTGTACTAAAATTATCATTAATCTCATTAATGCTTTCTAATTTTTACCCAATTTCTTCTTTGAAATTCCAAAATGTGTTGTTTAATTTTCACATAATTAATTTTTCAGATTTTCTTTTGGTTTTTCTATTTCATTCCACTGTAGTATGCAAATACATTTTACATAATTTTATTATTTTAAATATTCATTGAAGTTTATTTTATGGGCTAGCACATGATTTATCATGGAGAGTGTTTCACATGCTTTTGAGTAGAAGGTATATTTTGCTGTACTTGGTTAAAAAATTATCTAGATATTTATTAAGTCCAGTTGGTTTACAGTGTTTTTCCATTTCTCAATTTTATTTTTTGATACTCTGCCTTGGTTGATCTATTCTTTATGGATATTATGATACTGAAGTATCTATTGTTGTTGGAATGTCTATTTTTCACTTGGTTATTTCAGTTTTTGATTCATAATCTGTTGTCAGGTGCATATATGTTTATAATTATTATATCTTCCTGATAGATTGATCAATTTATTGCTATTAAATGGTTCTTTTTATCTCTGATGACATGTTTTTGATTTTAATGTCTATTTTGTCTGAAATTAATATAACAATTTCAGCTTTCTTGTATTTGTTGTTTTTATGATATATGCATGCATATTTATAACAATTCAGATTTTACTTTCAATTTATTTGCATTTTTAAAATGAAACTCTGTCTCCAAAAGACAGTATATAGCTGAATCATATATATATTTTTAAATTCATTCAGCTAGTGTCTACCTTTAGGTAGACTGCTTAAAACATTTACTTTTAATGTTATTATTGTATAGATGGAATTACATCTGCTATTTTACATTTCATTTTCATTGTAGTAAAAATAAAATAATGTTCTACTATCTATAGTGTGGCACACCAAAGAAGCTGTCTTATGCACTAATTTTGGATGAGACATTTATTGTACTAAAGGTTTGCATGCCCATGTGTGTCTGTTTTAGGTTGGTTACTTTATCTTTATTTTTTTCATTTTGGGGCCAAAAAAGTATTGTTTAAATTGCCATGGCCTAAAGGTATGTCTGAGTATTTGGTAAGGTAACTTTAGTGAGATTACACTCACAATTGTGTGTCCAATTGTTTCATATATATTTCATAATAGAATTTTTCAAATCCACAATATATTCATTGGGAATTTTATTGGAAGAGTATTAAACTATAGATTAAGTCGGTATAGAAATGACATCTTTATAACATTAAACCCTCTTTTACACAAACATGGTATAATCTCTCTGGTTATAGATTTTTGTATGTGTGAATAGAAAAAGTTTCATTAGGATAGGCATGGTGACTTACACCTGTAATCCCAGCACTTTGAGAGGCCTAGGCTGCTGGATCACTTGAGGCCAGGAGTTCGAGACCAGCCTGGTCAACATGACAAAAACCTGTCTCTACTTAAAAATACAAAAATTAGCCAGGCATAGTGGCACATGCCTGTAATTCCAACTACTTGGGTGGCTAAGGCAGGAGTATTGCTTAAACCCAGGAAGCAGAGGCTGCAGTGAGCCGAGATCGGCCATTGCACTCCAGCCTGGATGACAGAGCAAGGCTCTGTCTCTAAAAAATGCAACAAGAAACAAAAAATGAAAACAAAGAAACAAACTTTTCTTCATAGAGGTCTTATCTTCTTTTTCTCTTGGTAGTAGATCAATTCCTTAATGCTATAGTGCTTGTTTTATTATTGGTACTGAATATAGTATTCTATTATAATTTTCCTTTTTCATTATGGTTATTGAGAAACACTTCAGAACTTTATAGGTTACTTTGTTACCTAGCAATCTTGCTGAATTTTTAAATTAGCTCTAATATCTTGTCATCATGACCATATCATCTGCATATACAGTAATTTTATTTCTTTTGTATAATTTTATTCTCTTTTATTAAAGGCATTCTTGTTTTACTACTTACTTTGAATGAAATGTTTCTTCAGCTTCTGCATTACCTGTGATGTTTGCTGGAAGATTTTTGTAAATAGCATTTTTCAGGTTAAGGAGATTCCCTTCTATTTCTACTTATCTGTAGATATTTTAAATTTGGAATAGGTATTGAAGTTATTAAATGTCATTTTGACCTCTGTGGTGTGATTTTGTGTTTTTCTGCTTTAACCTGCTAATTTCATGAGATAAAATGATTGATAGGAATATAATTATTTATTTGATTCTGCATTCCTAAGAAAAACCTACATGAAATTACATTTTGCCTCATATGCTCATGGGTTTGTGAGTGTGACTTTGTTTTTTGAAGTATGGGAAAGTCTACCTGTAAGCCATTTAGACCTGGGAATTTTGGAGGTGGGGTGGTAGTGGAAGATTGTTGATGATCATTTCATGTTTTTATGACTTTTATTAATTTAGTTTTAAAATTCATTCTCTATTCCTTTTTTGTGACAATTCTGGCAGTAAGTGTTCTCTTATTCCTGATTTATTCATGTTAAATGTATTTTTGGTTTGTGGCTTATTTTTTCCCAAAATGTTCCATTATTTTTAAATTGCTTCTATATGTTTAGTTTTTCTCTCTCTCTTTCTGGCTTTTGCTTTTTTACTTTTTAGTAACTCTTCTCTCTGTTGTTATTGCTCTTTATGCTTACTTGTTTTTAAATGATATGTGCTTTCAGAAGTTTATCTTATTAAATGTTGTGATCATTCTTATTGTTTTGTTATTTTCTAATTTGTGGACTTGTGATATATTTCTTGATCATTTCTCTGATTGCTTTAAATTTATGTTTATGGTTTATTTACTTTCTTAATGCAAATACTTAAGCTCATTTATCCTCCTTCCCTCCCTCCCTAGACAGGATCTCACTCTGTTGCCCAGACTGGAGTGAAATGGTGAGATCATGGTTCACTGTAGCCGTGACCTCCCGGGTTCAAGCAATCTACATGGCTTAGACTATAGGCATGTGGCACCACACAAACTAATTTTTTATTTTTTGTAGAGACAGGGTCTCTCTATATTGCCCAGGCTGTTCTCAAACTCCTGGTCTCAAGCAATTCTTCTGCCTCTGCCTACCAAAATGCTGGGATTTTAAGAGTTAGCCACTGCACTCATTTTTTTTTTTTCTTAAATATAAACACATTTAGAATCACTGTTTTTCCACTAAGTAGACATTCTGATATTTTGAAATCTAACTGCTATTTTGCATGAAGTACTTACTACTCTCAAGATTTCACCTTTAACCCACCGGTTAGATGAAAGTATGATTTTTAATTTTCTAAACTTGAAAATGATTTTTGTTATCTATCTGATACTGATTTTCAGATGAATTGGATTGTTGTCAGAAAAAATAGTTTGTACATTAAAACGTATTGAGATTTCGTATATGAATTATTTCACTATTCTACATGCTTTTGAGAGAAATATGGAGTCTTAATGAATAGCACAAGAATTGTAAAATGTATCCACTGGATTACACTTGCTGAGCAAAGCATGCTGCTCAAATCTATAAACTAGCACAACTTTGAGAATAGCGTGTTTTGAGATGTGTGTTCGGATATGTTTATATGTGTGTGTAAAAATTCCAACTACATTTGTAGCTTATGTATCTTCATTCCTTTGCTGTTTGATATATTACATAGTTCAAGGCTACATAATTATGTAATATAAGGTAAAGAATATTGTATCTTGTTGGTATCATTTTTCCTGAAATCACTATGCACTATTTTCTGGCACATTTTCATTTTTATTTGAATACAATTTTATCATAATGAAATGACCAGTTGGTATTATTTTAACATCTGGTAATTACATTTTTCCCATCTCTTTGTTTTCAATCTTGCCACAGTATTTTCTTCATCTTTTAAAACACATATTATTAGTTTTATTTTATTGAAACTAATAAATGTGTTTTTTATTGGGTTAATTTGTCTATATATGTAGATCATAAAGCCAGATAAAAGTAAACTTATTTCTGCCACTTTTCCTCATATTTTTTAATTATTATGCTTTCTCTTTACTTTATTTCTTTTACTGACTATTGTTAGATAGATTTATTTTGTTTCTTTTTCTACAACTGATTTGGAAGTTTTACATTCTAAGTTTTATAGTTACTTCTAATTTATTAAAGTATGTATGTGTCCACATTTTTCCCAGTTATTGAAAGGTCTTATACTCTCCTATGAGAAAAGCAATAATTTTATAACAATTTGGCAGTCTCTTTTACCTCCCCAAACCATCAATTTAAATGACAGTTTTGCTTGAAGTTTTAATCTCAAATTGTTGCAGATATTCATAGTGCGGTTTTACTTTTCCTGTAGTCAAAAATATACCTTCCATTTGTACTTCGTGGGTCCTAAGACACATTTAAAAATAACACTTGTGGCCGGGCACAGTGGCTCACGCCTGTAATCCCGGCACTTTAGGAGTCCGAGGTGGGCGGATCACGAGGTCAAGAGATCGAGACCTTCCTGGCCAACATGGTGAAACCCCGTCTCTACTAAAAATACAAAAATTAGCCGGGCATGGTGGCACATGCCTCTGGTCCCAGCTACTCGGGAGGCTGAGGCAGGAGAATCGCTTGAACCCGGGAGGCGCAGGTTGCAGTGAGACAAGATCGCGCCATTGCACTACAGCCTGGAGACAGAGCAAGACTCCATCTCAAAAATAAATAAATAAATAAAATAAAATAACACTTGTAACTCTTAAATACGTATCCCTCAGAATATAAACGTGGGAGGAAAACATGCTGTCACAGCTTTATCTTTTTTCTTTCTTGGTGGCACAAAATGGTGCATCACTCAATATCATCTGTTGTTCAATTAAATATGGTAATTTATTTTCCAACTTTTGATTCTCCTTCTTGTTTTCTCATGGAAGCATTTAATGCATTACTGTAACTCTTCTCCCAAAAGTTTTATCAGAGAAAGTCTCTGTATTATGCATTTTCTGGAACCATGCATGACTCTGCAGAGGATCTCTCAATTCTAAAAAGCCTGGCCCTTTTTACACTCTTACTGAAAGACTTTAGAGAGTGCCAAGCTTTTTAAGAGAACTGAAATCTAATCTCTTTTAAAAACACAAATACTGATTTAAAAATATATTATTATTCATTTGTTACTAATTCTTTAGACAGTTTGACACTTTTGCTTTAACATTTTTCTAGCTTATATTTTATACTTTTCATTCTTTATTTCCTTATGCTGCTTTTGGAAAGATATTCTTAATCCTATTATTAAGCTCACTAATTTTCTTTTTGCAAAGAAAATCTATTTATAGCTCATCTATTCTATAATTCAATCTGTTATCATTTGAGCACTTTCTTTGAAAGTATAAAAAAAAAAAAAACTTTATCTTAAAGATGAGAACTTAACAGCATGTGCAACCAAAATGTAACAGTCTTCAGCTGTAGTGTCATCAGGGCTCAGATCTGATCTTCATGTGTAGAAGATGCTCAGGCTAACTTCAATCATGGTAGAAAAATGGTTTTAGGCTTCATACCATATCATCCAGAGCAAGTGAGAAGTATTTGTGTCTCACAAGTCCCTGGAGGAATCTGACAGTCACTTTGATTTGACAGCTTTAGATTACATACCAACACACAAATCAATCACTGTAGCAAGGGAGACAACACATATTCTTTAGTTATCCAAGGCCATGTTATTTGAGAACCATACAGAAGCCAATAGGAATCATAGGCCATTAGGCATGGGAGATATTATGTGCTAGAGAGGCAGCTAATTGGTGTTCATGAATTCTTTTGAAAATGTTGGCCTAGCACGGTGGCTCACGCCTGTAATCCAAGCACTTTGGAGGCCAAGGTGGGCGGATCACCTGAGGTCGGGAGTTCAAGACCGCCCTGACCAACATGGTGAAACCCCGTCTTTGAAAAAAAAAAGAAAATGTTACTTTTCGTGTCCAGTATCTCCCAAATATTTCTATCCATAACAGCTTGTTCTACTTGATGTTTGCAGGTGCCTCTGTTTCTGAAATAATAATAATGTTTCTTTTAAATGCCTCCTCCAATACTCACCTCTTCTGTTATAGATAGGCCTCTCTTTGCTTTTCTTTCTCAATGCTTGAGCTTCATCAATACTGTATGATTGTTTTTGGCCCAAGCTCAGGTTTGTTCTCTTGAGACTGTTGGCTATCTAGACTTTTCCTCCTCTCTCTTGGTAAAAGTGGGGACTGAAGAGCAAGACAGATGTCTGAACAAAGTACTGTATTATGAGCTCAACCGTTTTAATTTTTCATGAAATTTTTTGCACCCAGGATGTCTTCCTCTTGTGTCCCAAGACATGGTATAGCTATATAATCACTATTCTATGTGTCCCTATTCCTTCTGTAGCCTTGTTCTGTCATTGTCTTCCTGCATCTGGGTGACACTACCGTTCTCACACCAGGAACATGTACAAGGTGGACCTTCAGGTAACATCATACCCATGTACTTATTTGTATGCCTCACTATTCTGAGTGTTTACCTGGCCAGCAACAGCAATCAGTGTCTTCACATACTGTGTGAGAAAAGCCATGGGGGTGTGGGGGTGTGGGAGTATGGGGCTTCAATCAGCTCTTGCCCAGGGTGCTCTGTCAGAAGGCAGAGGGTATAGCTCCAAACTGCTACAGGTTTTCTACCCAAGAGGGGGTCAGACCCTGTTCAGGTCTCTTAGGCCCTAGTTTTATTCTTCCAGTCACCATTTTTCTGTATAACAAGACCCACGTATCTTCAGTTTTCCAAGTATTTCTGTTTTCTTCTAGTTTACATTCATTATGACACCCTATTTATTTATTTATTTTCCAATGTCTCCAGGCTTGCTGTGAGGGACAGTGTAGGCAGTTGTAGCAAAATTTTCCATCTTGATCCAAATTGCAAGCTGCCTTTTATCCCTTTCTGATAAACGTGGAGCTCTTCTCTCCTGACATCATGAATGAGTTTGACTTCTTATCACTCCATGGGAGGAGATACTTATTTAAAAAAACTCCTAAAGAAAGGGAAAAATATAATGGTATGGCATTTTTAGGCACACATGCAAGGCATACCTATTATCATGGGATAAATGTGACTTATAAATCTCACAATATGGGAGAATACCTACAGCATTTGCTGGTAAGACCATCTGGCCATAACATATAATGGCATCTAATGAAAAGAGTTGTTTTTCCTTTCTTGATATTGGACATTTTTTAAATAACCAAATAAAATTTCAAGGATCTTCTTATGACCCCTGAATAACATCCAACAAGGGCAATGATAAAGAGCTTTGATCATAAGAGTGAACTGAAATTTGCAGCCAGAAAAAGTTAATATGCTTGTAATATAATCGTAGAGAATGTTATACCAAACATAAAATGTGTTGCTATTTCCTATTCTCATTGTTGATTTACTTTTAAAAATTTATTCTCCGTGTTGCTGATATTTAAAGTCAGTTCCTTCAGTAAACTATTAAAATACATGCAATGTAGAAATGAATTCAATGACTTTGTTTCAGCAAATGAAAGTCTATTTGATTTTCAAGTTTTACATTAGGTTGAAGATGCAAGTTGCATTAGTTAATGGAGTAGTGTGAAGATTTGCAGGATATTTTGGTGACAGCAATTTTCTCAAAGGTTTTGTGCTTTTTTTCCTTGTTTGTTTTGATATACATATGTATGCATATTTAGAATATTATATCAGGGAGTATAATATAAATTCCTTTATTCTTTTTCATTTCTCATTTGCAGTTTAACCCTCTCTAATCTTTTCCATGAAGATTACTCAATCAAATTAGTTTGCTTACTTACTTTCTTTCAAGCATACTTTGTGCTTTCCTTCTCCATTAATTGCTTCATGAGAGTTTTTAGCAGGGAAAACCTTTGTTCCTGTTTACCTACACCTTAATCATGTCTCACTTCCCTCCATTTCCCTCCCTTCTCAGAAACTTTTCTACAGCATTTTAACTCTTAATTCTTCATGACAGCGTTCTTATTTCAGTTTCCAAAATTTCTCATGGCCATTCTAAAGTTCATCACTGGCATCACAAACTCTCATACCTTATGGTGGAGAGCCTGTGGTCTGAGTGATCTCACTGGGTGGTAAGCATTGTGGTAGGAGGAACAGAGACAAGAAAAGCTTGAAGGAGTACCCTTTGATTAAGTAAAAAATTCAAAGCCAAACCAGTAGACAATCCAATGGTGAAGACTGAGGCATAAGTTATTGAGACAAAATTGGAGATGACAAAAATAAAAAAGAAAAGATAGAATAGCGGGTGAGTAGGGAAAAATAGGGTAACTCAAATAAATTTAGAAATTGTGATCTAACGTCACATACATTTTATTGTATAATATTTGTTACTTACACTCATAATTGTATGCTCAGAGGTTGCTTTCTCAGAGACTATAAACTCCCTGAGGGCAGAGATAATGTCTGTTGATTCAGGACTGTGATTCAGTAACTAGAACAGTGTCTCTGTGGGGCTGAGCTCATTGAAAAAAAAATCAGAATCAGAAAAATTGCCTTTAGTTAAAAGCAAAACAAAACTATCTTACTTCGAATATTATGCCCTTATTGTGAGAAGAAACTAGTATACCTAGTACCTCACTTTGTGGGTGCTTAATAAACATTGCTTCATCACTGTGATAAGGAGGAATTCAGCTTATCATAGAGGTCAAATGATTGTCTTATGCACAGAAGCCAAATGGAAAAACCAACTCCAGACTAAATCCAAAGCCACTTAGTAAATAGGAATCAGCACATCCCCTGACTAAATGCCCTCTAATTTGTGTTGCCAACATAAATCTTCTGTTTGTTTGTATAAACACGATCCCATTTATTCCTACGGTGCTTTTACATGTTTATTTTTCCTGCTTGTTTCAATTTCAAAAAACCTTATTTTCAATTTTATTTCAATTTTCAAAAAATTTTAAGGTTGTGACTAGGTATAAAAACTTACCATCCAACAAAATCACAAACAAGACTCTTACTAATGACTTTAGTAAGAAATTGCTGTTTCCTGTCATTGACAGGAGCCAAGGCTTTTGGTTGTAAGGGTGCCAGCACCTCAACCCCTCTAGGGGAATATTACTCTCATCACATCACGACTGTGTGTTTGGGATGTGAGAAAGAAAAAGCATGGTTATGTCTGGTATGTGAAGATGAAAAGCAAGCTCAAGATGGTGGGAACTCTGAAACATAAATAGTAATAGTGCAAAATGTTTTTTTATCACCATTTAAAGAAATGGAGTTACACCAGCTACACTGATGATAATAAATAATTATGAATAATGAATAATTGAAACTGTACAATTCTACCATAAATTGTTGACAATAATCGTGGTATGAAAACTAAAATGATTGATGTAGATAAACTCAATTGTGAAAACTAAAATGTTTCTGGCTAAGCATTTTTTAATTAAAATTTTCAAACAATGCAAATGGTTATACAGTGACAGTATTATCCCATTGCACTGTCCTAGCAATAACCCAACATGGAGGCATCTTTCAGAATTTCTCATTAAAAACTCATATACACACATACACAGACACCTTATGTAACTTTAGCTTGATTTTGTTTTAAATATAATTTTACTTATGTTTATAATTTCTTTAATGCTATATTGGTAGATATCTAGATTTGTCTTGATTGTTTTAATTATAGACAATGTGAAAAAATTATTTGCATTTATACTTTTGTGCCCATGTATATCTAGCATAAATTTCTATAAATAGAACAACTAGTTTACTGGGAATATATAATTGAAATGGTAGATATCATAACATTTCCTTGGGAAAAGTTTTATGTATTTCAAGTCACACTTCATACCAACAGGGCATTGGCACATAGTTATTTTCGTACCTCTTCAAAGGTATTGAAAAATTTTGGTCTAAGACAGCTTAATTTGTAAAAAATGGTTTGTTATGTATTAAATTTCTGTTTATTTAATTGTCAATATAATTGTGCATGTTTTCACATGAGTATAAATCACGTTATTATTTAGAGAGTGAATATCATTTTTATAAAAATAGATTGGAGTCTTTTACATATTGATTTGTAAGAACACTCTCTCTCTCTCTCTCTTTTATTTATTTATTTATTTTACTTTATGTGCATACTATATCTGGCATTTCTCCCCATGCTATCCCTCCCCACAATGGTTGAACTAATTTACATAGGAACACTTTTACATTGTTGGGTACATACTGGATATATACCCAAAGAGCTATAAATTGTTCTACTATAAAGACACATGCACATGTATGTTCATTGCAGCCCTGTGTACAATAGCAAATATGTGGAACCAATCCAAATGGCCACTGATGAAAGACTGGACAGGGAAAATGTGGCACATATACACCATGGAATACTATGCAGCCATAAAAAACGATGAGTTCGTGTCCTTTGTAGGGACATGGAAGAAGCTGGAAACCATCATTCTCAGCAAACTGACATAGGAACAGAGAATCAAGCACCGCATGTTCTCACTCATAGGTGGGGGTTGAACAATGAGAACATATGGACACAGGGAGGGGAGCATCACACACTGAGGTCTGGGCCAGGGGACTAGGGGAGGGACGGTGAGGGCAAGGGAGTTGGGGAGGGATAACATGGGGAGAAATGCGAGATATAGGTAATGGGGTTGGAGGCAGCAAACCACATTGCCATATATGTACCTATGCAACAATCCTGCATGTTCTTTACATGTACCCCAGAACCTAAAGTGCAATATATGTATATATGTGTACACACACACACACACACACACACACACACACATACACACACACAGAGGACACGAACTCATAGTTTATATATATATATATATATATATATATATATATATTTTATAAAGAAGAATAAGTGTCTTTTACCTCCTGCCATAATGCTAAGGCCTCCCCAGCCATGTGGAACTACAAGTCCAATTAAACCTTTTTCTCTTCCCAGTT
>CAUYQU010071005.1:0-15902 GCA_963574635.1 Cheracebus regulus | reverse complement strand
ACACAATTATTGGCATAAAAGAGGTTTTTAATACCCATTTTTAGACTGTATTCTAGCCTGGGCAATAAAACAAGAATCCCATTCTCTCTCCCTCTTTCTCTTCCTCTTTCTTTCTCTTTCATTTTTTTCTTTCTTTTGCTGTGTCTTTCTTTCTCCTTTTCTCTCTTTTTCTAAAATCTCTTCCTCTTTCTCTTTCATTTTTTCTTTCATTTGCTGTTTCTTTCTTTCTCCTTTTCTCTCTTTTTCTAAAATCTCTTCCTCTTCCTTTCTCTTTCATTCTTTTTATTCTAAAAAAAAAAAAAAATTTTACTTTTGTACTTGTTAAATTGTTTTTTCTTAGATTGGGCCCACTGGTCCTTCCTGTTGAGATCTAGGCTTCTGTTAATCATCTCTTTTAGCTTCAAGTGTTTGGCCAATGTAGAATCCTGCCTTCTCTAGTCCCATTGTAGTTACTTATAAATGCACTGCACAGGAAGGGGCATTGGCAGCTTTCTTTCTAGTACCCGGCTCATTTCAGGCCCTTCTGATGGAGCTTGTGGGCCGAAGGACAAGGAAGGGGCATTCAGGAACATGGGGAAATGTCACGGAAGAGCCAAAGTGAGAGTGTTAAGAGGCTGAAGAGAGGACTTGAAAAATCAGGAACTAGTGCAGAAAAAGAAGAGAAAATACAGCATAGAATGAATTCTCTCTAGGTATTGGGGCTTGTCTTGGTTGCTCAGCACAGGTGGTTTAAATTGTATAACTGATGTATGTATAGCACCACACCACTGTAGGTTTGTTAAAGTTGCCAGACCCTGTGCTAAGGTGTGCCTTAACAGTGCTTAATCCAAATCCATACCATAGCCCTGAGACGTAGATACTGTTAGGGCACCAGATGCCCAAGGTCACACAGCTGATAAATGCTGCAGTTGCAATTTGAATTCCAAAAGTCTCAGCTATTAAGTTTCACAGCTCAAATGCATTTTAGTTATGATATAGTCAACGTTTGACTTCTGTGTTATTTATTTTATTTTCTGCAGTGGAAGGATTAAGTCAAATGATCCAATGCTGATTGTAATAAGATATCTTTTATGGCCATAGGAAAAATATTATAATCATACATTTAGTGATAATACATTTTTCTTTTTATCCCCCAGAAAGAAGAAATTATCAAACTTATTACAGAAATATGTGGTAAGATTTGACTATCAAGAAAAAAACAGTAAAGTATCACCCCTACTATGTACTGTGTTGGTGAGAGAATGTGTTCATGCAGATGTATATTATATAGCTAGTGGGAAAATGTGAGGTTCATTTGAAAAGCAATGGAAACTGAAAGGAAGCAGTAAGAGAGACTGTGGGAATCCTGATGTAAGAAAATAAAATCATCTTCCCAGGCTGGTTAAGGCACGTGAAGGTGCCGGCCTAGAATGTGTAGGTAGCCAGGCCTTTCTGTCAGCACAGTGTTCATTTGTATCCAATGACATTTACCTGAACTGAGAAGAAAAACTCAAAAAAGGAAATAACAACTACCAGAGCCCAACTGGTATTTGAGTCCAGCCTAGCTGGTGATTAGAATGTCTGTTTTTCCTGAAGCTGTGAAATCTTTCTGAGTTGAGTTTTGAGTTGTACTCAGTCCCAAAGGTGGGAGGACAGTCAGGTGTTCATCTTGCTTCACAACTACTAGATACTTCCATGACTGAATGGCAGACTTAGAGTTACAAGAAAGCGGAAGTGAAGGAAAGAGATTAGCCAAAAGACAAGAGACTAATGGAATAACGATGGGAGAATCTTCTGGGTTTAAAGTGATCAGAGGCAGGCATATCATTGTCCTTCTATACACAGAGAATCCCAGAACCAACTTATTCCCTAAAAGACTGCTGGGCCTAAGAAGCAGCCTGGGAGTCTCTCTGGTGAGAGGCCAATCTAGACATGGTTTCTGGGTTCTAGAAGTCTTGTAAAAATAGCACATGATTTCCTGATGGTTTTCTGTAGTAGGCTTGTTAAACAACAACATGAAGATATGAATAAAAAAACAGAACCCTGATAACATATTTCCTGGTGACTCTAGCAACTGCTTTAAGTGGTTGCTTATCAACCTAAATAGAAGGTTTTTTTTTTTTTCCTTCTTTTTGGAGATGGAGTCTCATCAGTTGCCAGGCTGGAGTGCAGTGGCATGAACTCAGCTCACTGCAACCTCCGCTGCCTAGGTTCAAGCCATTCCCCTGCCTCAGCCTCCTGAGTATCTGGGACTACAGCTGTACACCACCATGCCTGGCTTATTTTTTGTATTTTAGTGGAGATGGGTTTTTACCATGTTGGTAAGGATGGTCTTGATCTCCTGACCTCGTGATCCACCTGCTTTGGCCTCCTAGTGCTGGGATTACAGGGGTAAGCCACCACGCCTGGCAAGGTTTTTTTAATTGACAAGTGTTGTCTGGGATCACTCCCCTCAAAAGTTTTTAGCATGGATGTACTGCTGGCCTCCTTGGTAACATGAAAGCTGCCATAGTTGTCATTGTAGGTAATTGGAGACATAAACTAGACTAGTTAGGGATAGCTGTTCCTAGGTACATATAAGGTTCCAGTCCTTCCACCACAATGACAATTTTTCATCCCATTACTTCATCCATTGGCCAGGCTGGTGAGCAAATCTCAATTTTCATATAAGGCTATGGCTGAAGACTGAAATATCAACTCTCATATTCAGATTAAATACAATGGTGGTATGATAAAGAGCAAATGTAGGATGGTAGTTTCCTCTTTGGGAGAGGAAGAAGAATGTTAGTGGGAAGGCATCCACAGGGTATGCTAACTCTTTTAAAAATATTTTACTTTTTAATCAAAGAAATAAGCACATAAGTATTTATTATTTTATCTACTACAGTGTTTTTCCCCATACACACACACATACACACACACAATGAAAAAATATA
The DNA here is from genome assembly GCA_963574635.1 of Cheracebus regulus. Lineage (NCBI taxonomy): Eukaryota > Metazoa > Chordata > Mammalia > Primates > Pitheciidae > Cheracebus > Cheracebus regulus. The sequence continues at coordinate 12,987 of CAUYQU010071005.1, read as the reverse complement.
TATTTTTTTCTCAGGTTAATCATTGCCCTTTTCTCCCCTCCCCTCACCAATCTGACACCAATCATTCCCACAATGTTTCTATCTCAACATTCGTCTTTTAGGTTGTGGGCCCAGATGCAAAGAGACTCCACTAGAGCTGGTGTTTGTGATTGACAGCTCAGAAAGCGTGGGGCCAGAGAACTTCCAGATCATCAAAAATTTTGTGAAGACTATGGCTGACCGAGTTGCTCTGGACCTTTCCACAGCCCGCATAGGCATAATCAACTATAGCCATAAGGTGGAGAAGGTGGCTAATTTGAAGCAATTCTCCAGCAAGGATGACTTCAAGTTGGCTGTGGACAATATGCAGTATCTGGGGGAAGGCACATACACAGCCACTGCTCTCCAAGCAGCCAATGACATGTTCAAGGATGCAAGGCCAGGTGTAAAAAAAGTGGCCTTGGTCATCACTGATGGGCAGACAGATTCTCGTGATAAAGAGAAACTGACAGAGGCGGTAAAGAATGCCAGTGACACCAATGTGGAGATATTTGTAATCGGAGTGGTGAAGAAAAATGATGCCAACTTTGAAATATTCCACAAAGAAATGAATCTAATTGCTACTGACCCAGAGCATGTTTATCAGTTTGATGATTTCTTTACCCTGCAAGGTAAGGAAGGCTGTCTGGCCCAGGGGAAAGGCATTTACATTGTTCCTCCAAGTACCATCTCACTGGTTTGTCCTGACCAAATAGAAAATTCTGGAGGTTAGTAAGGCTTATGCCAACATTAAAGTGTAACACATAAACTCCAGAAGAGAAAAACATTTAGTATCATTCAGTTTGGAGGTTACAATCCCTTGTCTTTATTCAGGGTTAATAATTGCTGAGTTGGCATTTAATTATTGTTGGAGTTAACTAGAGTCCATGATCAACAGACAGGAATGAAGAGAGAGAATAGGACTTGGGGATATTGCTAACATTGGTTAAGGTTCAGAAAGTTGCCTAACTAAAATAAGGGATTGAGCAAGCCAACAGCAAGGCAGAAAATAGTCATGAAATAAAAATTAATTAAGAAGTACATATTGAATGAAAAAAAGTTACGGTCATCTAGACAGATGAGAAATTCAAGTAACTGGGATGAATTAGAGGGCATGGTCTGTTCTGTTTTTATGAAAGCAAATAGTGATGAGTAAACAGGTTGATATCTGGAATGTATCTCAAAGAACACCATTTTAAAATTCATGGTACAGTCAGTGCTAATCTGATAGGCTTCTCTATGCTAAGTTTATCCTTTCGTGTTAACTGATGTTTACTAATGAGCCATCCTAGGACACTGACTCATCTATGATTAAATTATGGTCAGTATGACTGTATAATGACATTTATCCCAATTCTTTGGAAACCGATGATTCATTCTGGCAGGGCTGTACCTGGCAAGTTTGTGAAGTCAGTGAAAGGCTTCAGTTTGCCTTCATCTTTCCTCCTCTACCCACCTGGGAGTGGGGTCTGACATGGTTGGGCACAGCCCTCCAGTGCCTCATGCCCTGCCTACTCCATGTACCAGCACAACTGGCCCTACGGAGAGCATACCATGCTCAGAAACTCTCCATTTACTATTTCTCACCTTCTCCAGAGCTTTCCAACCTGGGGTTCCACTTCCTCATTACCCTGCTAGCTCACTGGTGGGTTTATCTGATATATTCAATCTCACCAGGGTGTGAATGTGTTTGAATAGCCAGAGCCATTTCAGAACCAACTCATATTTTAATCTTTGAAGAGCTTTATCATTCTATCTGGAGTTAGTAATTTGTTACAGCCAGTAAGGAATGTATTTTTCAACTGGGTGGCTATTTGCTGTCCCTAATACCATAGGTAGTTGCCAATTCAACTTATTATGGGTGAGGCTAGCTCTTAAAGTGGAGTGATTCATGGTGAACAGAGACACTTTGGAAGAACATACATTAATTCTTTTGCCTCTTTGTGTCATCATATATATTTAATTATTTTAGATGACCTCTTACACAGGATATAAAAAATGCTTTTATAAGTTAGTTAACTTAGCAGTTGATATCAAGTAATAGGAAATTACATATTTTAAGGAGAGTGCAGATCTTCTTAAATGAGTTTTAAGTATTGTTTCATTGCTTCTACTATCTCTCTTTTCTATTTCTTTTTTAAAAGACACCCTGAAGCAAAAGTTGTTTCAAAAAATTTGTGAGGATTTTGATTCCTATCTTGTTCAAATTTTTGGTTCATCATCTCTTCAACCTGGATTTGGGATGTCAGGGGAAGAACTCAGTGAATCTACTCCAGAGACTCAAAAAGAAATTTCTGAGTCAGTAAGTAACTGTTTCACTTACTTTGTGGGCTTAAAATGGTGCGTTCTCTCTGTTTCATATCAAAGATTATTCTGCCCTGCATTGTCAAGGATCAGCCGAGGTATGTGTATTTTTAGGTTGTTGGCTTTAAGTGTTAGTATCTTGACTGTAGATTTCCATTCTGAAATAGCTTTAGGTTTTTAGGGTATTTTTTTTAACACTTCCATATTTTATAAGTAATTGTTTATTATATATTGTCAATAATATTTTTATATTATACCTCTGTCACCATTAAAGTAATCATGTATGCTAGAACAGATTAATAGGACACTCTGAATTCACCTACTTGGCATGCTGTGCAGCACGTTTCATACCAGGCCACAGCTCTCCCTCTTCTTCTGTGCATCTGCCTCCCACTTTGTACCCTCTCAAGTTTTTTCTAAATATGCATATGCTCAATTGGCCACTCTCCCACTCTCCAAGTCATGCTTTTGCTCATTTGGCTTCCACCTCCTGTGCTCTGAGTGAGGACTGTTAGGGAGGCTATATATGCATATGGTGCAAGGTAGATGCCCCTCAATCACATAGCTTGTGAAGAACCACCTCCTGAATCAATTGAGACAAATACGACTGTTATAGCAAGCTTATGGGAACTGGCTTCAGCCAATCAGATTATGGGCAAATATTAGTTTTTTTAAGGAGAAAATGGGGGAGCCTTTCATAGTTACTGATGAGTGCTATAGTCTCTTCCCCACCAAGTTGCAACTTGGGCAAGTCTAGACCAATTTCTGTTACCCAGTGGACATCTTCTGGCAAGCAGGCACATAACAGTCATGCCCCTGTTCTGTAAGTTCAGTGAAGTCCTTGCACTGCCCTTTTCTGAAGCTTTCATGTATGTGAAACAGTGATCATAAGCATGTGCAACAGTGTTCTAACATTAGGATTCAGTGAACAGTCTGGTTAGACTAAGGCCCTAAGGAACATTCGGATCTGTAGTTGGACCCAGGGCCATTCAGGAATCAGGCCTAGGATACCATTCCTAAGGGTACAGACTATAGAACTCAGTAGATTCTCATACCCTGTTCACAAAAGGAAAGAAAGGCCTCTAACCTATTTCTATTCGATTAAATAGCAACCAACTGCAAAATGGGTAATTCCAGTCAGGGCAACAGATTCTACTAGGTTGCAGATTGAAATTAACACAAACATTTATACTCCAAGGTCTACATCAGGGGTCAGCAAACTCTGTAAAGGGCCATATACTGAATAGTTTTCTATTTGCAGGTCATCTGATTTCTGTTTCAATTACTCAACTCTGCCTTTGAAGTAGAAACATAGCCATAGACAATACTTAAATGAATGAGCATGGCTGGGTTCTGATGAAACTTATTTACAAGAGCACATAGTGACTCGGATTTGGCCCACAATGGTTTGCCAACCATGAATGATGCTGCTTATTTTAAAGTAAATTCAAGACAATACTGGACACAGTCTATCTCCTCTTGAGCATGGACTGCTACTGGGGCCTCGCCTAAACAAAGTGTGACTTGCCACTTTGTCCCTCTCCTAGTCAATTGTCATCCCTTTGTAAAGTCTTCCTAAACAAGAGCAAGCTCAGGTTTCATCCAGGAAGTGATGCTTCAACTGAGCACTCCTTATAATCACTGAATCACATTTCTTGCTATATTAATATCAATGAATTCCAGTAGCATGAATTGATCATTTACTGCTATGATAGATGGTGTGGCTCTTAAGACATGGCTCCTTCTTGAGAGAAGCTCACATTCTTTCAGGGAGATAGGTAAGTACAGGATGCATTATGAATTTTAGCAGAGCTATGAAGGAAACACAAAGATGATGCGATTAATTTCAGGAGATAGTAATAGGAAAGTGTCTTAGTCTGTTGGGGCTGCCATAACAAACATACCATAGACTGAGTGGCTTAAACAAAAAACATTTATTTTTCACAGTTCTGGAGGTTGGGAAGTCTAAAACATGGTGTTTGGTGAGGGCTTGCTTTTTGGCTTTTAAACACCCACCTTCTTGTTGTGTCTTCACATGGCTGAGAGACAGCTCATCTCTCATGTCACTTCTTATAAGGACACTGATCCCATTCATGAGGGCTCCAGCCTCATGACCTAATCACCTCCCAAAGTCCCCACCTTCAAATACCATCACACTGGGGATTCAGGTTTCAATATATGATTTTTGGAGGGACATAAACATTTAGTTCATAGCATAAGGCATCACAGAGGAAGTGACACTGAGTCAAGTTTTAAGAATAGGAGTTTTTCAAAAGAAAGGCAGGGGGAAGGGTATTCCCATCAAAAACAAAAACAAAACAAAAAAACCTGTAGGCAAAGGGAGATTTTAAAGTGCCATAGCATTTCAAGAAAGTTCAACAAGTTTAGTCTAATTGTAGTCTAGGGTGTGGGTGGCAGAGTGATGAGAGTTAAAGCTGGACAAGTAATTTAAGGACTAAATTAAATACATTAAATGTCTTAATGTATTAAAGCAAGGAGCTTGAACTTCATATATAGGCCAGGCAGCCAGAGACAGCAGAGAAGTTTTAAAAGCAAGAGTCATATAGTCATATTTGGTTCACAGAAAGAATAGCCCTAGTTGCTGCGTGAAACATACCTAGGAGAAGGAGGTGAGGAATCTGGAGACTGAGATATGAGGTGTGGTAGTCCAGGGAAGTGATAATGAGGCCCTGAAAGAAGGCAGGGCAGTGGGAATAAAAAGAAGGCACAGATTAAAAAGCCATTTCTAGGGTAGAATTAACAGGATATAAAGATTGAAAGGATTGGAGGTTAGGGAGAGAGAGGGGTTTGGGTAGGACTACTGCATTTCTAGAATGGAGATGAGATGGATTGAAACACTATATACTGAGATGGAAAATATAGAAGGCAGGGTGGGTTTTTTTTTTTTTAAAGGAAAATAGTGAGTTTAGTTTGCACCATGTAAAGTGGAGGTGCCTGAGGAACATCCAAGACAGTTATGACACAGAATGAGGAAAAGTAAGAACAGATGCCTCTGTATTATGTCCCAAGAAGCCTAATGGCTTTGAGAAACAAATGGCATTAACAGACTAGGACAGTTGAAGCTTTCTAGTAGCTGGAGAGGGGAGGAAATAAGAAAAATACAACTGATATAGTGTGAATTTATAACACCAAGAGCCACATGAAGGGAAACTGAACATCAGCTAGGTCTCTCTAGAGGAACTTTGACCCAGATAGTGGGATCTTGCAATGAACTTCACCTTCTCGGATAGTGCCTTGTCTCTAGAATTTCTCACTGTGGCTCTTTTTTTAAGAAGCACCAATGCAAAACTGAATTTTTAAAAAATTATTTCCTTATAGATACTTAGTTTGAACAAATGTTTGTGCATTTATATTCACATTTAAATCTCTGACATACAGTCATCCATCGTTTAATGACAGGGACACTTTCTGAGAAATGTTTTGCTAGGCAATTTTGTTTTTGTGTGAATATCATAGAGTGTGCTCACACAAACCTACATAGTATAGCCTACTACACATCTGGGCTCTATAATTAGAGTTGTCAAAAACGTTTACTGGGTAATGCCAGAATACAGGCTCTTTTACTGCACTAATATATGACAGGCTTAAACAGAATAAAATCCTGCCTTCCACCCTTTATGAAAGCCCAAACTCAAGGTGTTACTAAACACCTTGAGTAACTTTAAAACGCAAATAAATAACCTTCGGTTTAAGTGTTTGAGTGTAGAGAGACCTGACAAAGAAGTGTTATTGATTCTTGGGGAGAATCAATCAACAAGGACTTCTGAGAAGCCAGACAACTTGAAGGCTTCGGCTGTGGGGCCAGCTGGCAGTAGAATCCCCAGAGCCAAATTGGAGAAATTTTGACCCACACTGGTGGGAAACCGCTGAGTCTTAACACAAGCACTAAAGCAAATGACCATTAGCATTCATCCAGAGCAGAAATACGCTCAGATTTGAAGACTTTGTCTGTAATATATGCAAAATTCTGAGTAATAAATTACAAGGAAAATGTTTGGAAAGAAAGCGAAAGACCTTTTGGGTGTGGCACCTGTTCAGCAATCCTTAACGTGCATGCATATTCTTGGGATACTGCACTGAGTCTGTTTTCTTCCCCTTAAAGATCAGCTCAAAGGCTGAAAGAGAATGGTGATAACACGTCTGCTTGTCCAGCTACACAGAACAGCCCTGGACTCCAGGTGTCAGCCCTCATGTGTCCCTAGACTCCTCTTTTGCACCTTTTACTATAGTGTCCCTACTTGGAGCTGAAGTCATCCTTCTTTTCCAAGGCAGGCCAGTGTGGTAGGAGTGGAGGTGCAGAGCACAAGTCAAGGCAAGCTTGTATTTTCGGATCTAAGATGTATTTAAAAGAATAGAAATACAACAAACACCTCACTGAGTACTCAACCCCCAGAAGTAGCCAATGTTTCCATTTGTTCATTCATTCTTGCCTCAGATAAAGTCCGAGATTTTTCCCGCCAGAGCTCTTTTTCCTCCTCTCTCCAGAGGTAACCACTATCATGAATTGGGTGTTTATTCTGCCAGTCGTTCATGTTGTTGAATCCAACTTTTAGAGTTGGAAGGTATGTTAAGGCCTAATCTTTTTTATTTTAAAAATGATGATGTTAAAGTCTAGAGGAATTAAATAATGCAAGTTTATCTCTTTCTCTTTCGTTCTTTGCATATCCTGATTAAGTTCAACCTAAAGATGAGTATAACAAAAAGATTAACACATTGTGAATTTATTCAATGGATACTTTTTGCCTGTTCTATGCTATGGAGGTAGGAAAAAAAAGAGGTAGAGATAGAAGAAAAGAAAGAAAGATATGACATAATTTCTCTTATCAGGGAAGTGGTATTTATACATATGAAACAATAAGATAGTGGAGGGGAGGAAAATTTTTCTTTTTCCTCTACCCATCTGAGGATTATTAGCTAGGGCCTTGTAAATTAGACAGACAGAAGACAGATTAACAATAGAAAAGCACACAGAAGTTTATTAACATGTAGCATACACACATAGGAGCATGGCCATGAGTAGCTCAAAGGGGTGGTTAGCACGTGGCCTTATATAGCATCTTTTTTTTTTTTTTTTTTTTTTTGAGACAGAATCTCTCTCTGTTACCCAGGCTGGAGTGCAATGGTGTGGTCTCAGCTCACTGCAACCTCTGCCTCCTGGGTTCAAGTGATTCTCCTGCCTCAGCCTCCCGAGTAGCTGGGACTCCAGGTGCTTGCCACCACACCCGGCTAATCTTTGTATCTTTAGTAGAGACAAGGTTTCACTATGCTGGCCAGGCTGGTCTCAAACTCCTAACCTCATGATCCTCCCCTGTTGGCCTCCCAAAGTGCTGGGATTACAGGGGTGAGCCACCATACCCAGCCCTACATAGCATCTTAATGAAAGAACAATAGAGCTTAGAGGAGTGACAAGACAAGGAAAAGGACTTTCTAGAGCAGCAGATGGTGGGAAGGTAAACCTACGTGTGAGCTAATGGAAGATAAGAATTAGTGAATAGTTTCTTATGTAGAATCCTATGGTATGTCTCTGGGCTAAGTAAGGGTCTAGAGTCCTCTAGAGTCATTAACTCTGATTTTCCTGATAGAGAGGAGGGACACCTTTATGAATGTATATCCTGAATTTAGACAAATGAGCTTGTATCTGCTTCTCAGTTGCCTTCAGTTCAAAATAATCAATGTGCCAAAGTGGTGTATTTTGGGAGGCATATTCTGTTATTCTTCAATAGGATGGAACTAAAGGCTAAATTCTACACAATCAGTGCTAAGTATAGAAGAGTCAGAAGGTACTGTGCATCATCTAGAAGGGGAGAATCAGTACTGACTGGGTTATTAGAGAAGGTTTTGCAGATGGAGAACAATTTTTTCCTAGGCTGTGGTGAAGGGTTGATATTGAGAGCCTGAGGCAGAATAAAGAGGAAGAAGGAATGAAAGAGAATAGTGGAAAGCAAGGTTAGAAAAATGTGCAGGAGGCTGGGCATGGTGGCTCATACCTGTAGTACCAGCTACTTGGGAAGCTGAATCATGAGAATTGCTTAAAGCTGGGAGGTGGATGTTGTAGTGAGCCAAGATTGTGCCACTGCACGATCCAGCCTGGGAAACAGAGCGAGACACTGTCTCAAAAATACAATACAATACAATGCAATATAATATAATACAATACAAGTTATAGAGTCACAGTGAAATATACAGAATGATCATAATATAGTATATTTTAAAATAGTATATAGCATAGAAAACCAAACATACAGTATTTTTTTTGTAAAAACAAAAAAAGTATATGCACATAGAAAAAAAACTGGGGAAAAATACACCTGAATACCAACAATGATTATCTTTAGGAGGTAGAATTACTTCTGATTTCTATTTTCTCTTTTTTAATATCCACATTTTCTAAAATTCCCTTCAATTAACATGCTTGCTTTTGTAGTAAGGAAATTATAAAAATTGCGAGCCATAATTATGCATTTGTTGAAATAATCTGACATCTCACTGAGCCAGAAAATTAATGAAATTAGTTTCATTTATTGAAGTTAATTTTGCTTGTCTTGGAATCTGTGGTGTAATATTAACAGATGTCAAAATTTCCAAATGATTATGTGATTGAGACAGAAAACACACATTCCTAAACTTAGAAGAGGTAAAAAATAACTTCTGAGGACTCAGGACTTGAACAAGGTAAAGACTTGAAGGCTGAGTTAATTCCTTGAAGAAAACCATGCTGCTTAGCTCATCTCTTCAATGGAACATTCTCACCTTCTAGACCATATATCTGAAGTGTAGACTAATGTCAGTAGGCTTTTATTAAGTGTAGACTAATGTCAGTTGACTTTTATGTTTATATTTCTTGCTTGAAATTAAATACCTGCAGGCAAAACACAATAGTACTTTTCTTCCTGAAGGTTTGGTACTAGCTTACCAATAACTTTTGGGAAGTTTCATCATTTATAGCTTTGTATTCCACCCCCCAGTAGAAAATAAGAGACCCAGTGCTGGGCTCAGGAGGCCAAAGTGGGAGGATCATTTGAAGCCAGGAGTTTGAGAGCAGGCTGGGCAACATACCAAGACTCCATCTCTATAAAAAATAAAAAAGAAAAGAAGGGACCAATAATCTTTTCCTCTAGCCTTAAATTCTCTAGTATAATGATTATTTTTAAAAGTTCACATTCAAATTGCTGTATGTGCATACAGGATTATTCTGAAAGAAAGATGAACCTCAAGTAATCCATAATTTTTTTCCTCCACTTGTACCAAAAGTTGTGTTTAGGGGGCAGTGAAAAGTTCCTATTGTATTTAAATTGTGTGCCCTTTATATAAGGCTAATGACCAATCCTAATGGAAATCTTTGCTCTGAGTCATCTGATAGTAATTTAATCACTTTGAAAAATACACATACGTGAGTAATGGTACTTAGTCTTTCCCTCGTGTATGTGCACACACACAAAATCAAAAGCAATAGAACAGCTTAGGTGGCAGAGGACAGCTAATGATGACAGTACACCAGGATACCTGGGTAAAAGGCATAAAAAACTACCTCGGTCACAGATTTGACTATTTAAATAAATAAACAAAAAAGCAAACAAATAAGCAAGAGAAACCTTGGCAAGGATAAATAACCAAGTGCCAGGGCTCAGGTGAGTGGCTGATTCAACTGCATACAGCTGGAATCCAAGGAAAATTTTGAAAAAGAAAAAAGAATATAATTATTCCCATAAAAGATTTGTCTAGCTCCTGGCAATTCTCAAGAATAACTGACAGGAATTTTTTTTTAAATTATACTTAAAGTTCTGGAATACATGTGAAGAACATGCAGGTTTGTTAGATAGATACACATGTGCCATGGTGGTTTGCTGCACTCATTAACCCGTCATCTACATTAGGTATTTCTCCTAATGCTATCCCTCCCCTAGTCCCCCACCCCACAACAGGCCCCAGTGTGTGAGGTTCCCTTCCCTGTGTCCATGTGTTCTCATTGTTTGACTCCCGTTTATGAGTGAGAACATGTGGTGTTTGGTTTTCTGTTCCTGTGTTAGTTTGCTGAGAATGATGGTTTCCAGCTTCATCCATGTCCCTGCAAAAAACATGAACTCATCCTTTTTTACGGCTGCATAGTATTCCATAGTGTATATGTGCCACATTTTCTTTATCCAGTCTATCATTGATGGGCATTTGGGTTGGTTCCAAGTCTTTGTTATTGTGAATAGTGCTGTAATAAACATACATGTGCATGTATCTTTATAGTAGGACTTAAAGAAATTTATAAGAAAAAAAAACCCCATCAAAAAGTGGGTTAAGGATATGAACACACACTTCTTAAAAGAAGACATTTGTGCAGCCAACAAACATATGAAAAAAAGCTCATCACTGGTCATTAGAGAAATACAAATCAAAACCAAAGTGAGATACCATCTCACGCCAGTTAGAATGGTGATCATTAAAAAGTCAGGAGACAACAGATGCTGGAGAGGATGTGGAGAAATAGGAACACTTTTACACTGTTAGTGGGAATGTAAATTAGTTCAACCATTGTGGAAGACAGTGTGGTGATTCTTCAAGGATCTGGAACTAGAAATACCATTGACCCAGCAATCCCATTACGGGGTATAAACCCAAAGGATTATACATCATTCTACTATAAAGACATGATTTTTTTTAAAAAGTAAAACACCTTTCTTCCTTGTTTTGTTAGATATTATAAATTTGGATGAAACTTGGAAGTATTAGTGCAGAAATTTTGCTTTTCAAATGAAAATCCTTTGTTCTTTAGATATCAAACATTTCTTAGAGCATTTTAGAAGTTAAGCATCCTATAGCGTTTGGCATTAGCTGGGGTCTGATGATAGGAAGAGCAGGCAAAGGTGTCTGCAGCTGAGATCTGGGTAAGCAATCAAAAAGTGATTGGTGTTGTTTTTATTTCAGCTGTATTATTGTCTTCTGCTACCCTAATTTCCAATCTCAAAATTGATTGAGTTCATGGTAAATGTTTTGGAATATACTGTTAAGCTGTCTAGTGTTAGGTAATGGAGAAAGGCCATAAAAATGTTAAAGAAATGAGTGGTTATTTTCTTATAGCAGTGGCTAAGAAAAGAACGAAAATAAACTCCTCCCAATCTCACATCTTTCACACCTGCTTTGGATGTCCCAGCACTAAAGCATCTGTGCCTGGAGGTGGGCTGTGTGTGTGTGTGTGTGTTTACAACTTGGGTATTTAGGGATGTGTGACACAGTGGAGGGGCATTATTTTCTGAGTTTTATTTGAAATAGTTAGTATCAGAGAGCTGAAGAAACACAGCATGGCTGAACTTTTCCTTAAATATTCCCAAAAGCAAACTAGTATTTTTTTTTTTACTTGGTATTATCAGAAACACAAAGTGTGAATTCTTTTGTGTAGTTGAGTGTCACCAGAGAGCAGGATGAAGAGAACGAGGCTCCAGAGCCAACATGGGCTGATGCTGTGCCTGCAACTACCTCATCTGAGGCCACCACCGCCCCCAGGCCACTGCTTAGCTCCCCTGCGGTTGGGGCAGAGGGTAGGTAAACCAGAACTCCAAGTTCCATTTTGATTCTACAGCCAGAAAATTTGGTGCACAAAGAGAGATCTGCCAATCTGCCACTGTATCTACAATGTGAGGAAGGCACAGGGTTACCCAGAGAGAAAATGTTATGATTCTAAACAAGCTGGACAAAATATAGTTTTCATTGGACTATATGTAGAATTTCAAATCTGGCTGGCAGTGGAGTAAATTTGGTCTATAAAGAATTTCAACACTCTTATAGTATTTATTATTTTAATTTGAATGCCTTTAGAGGGGATTATATTCTCCTGTTTGCTGCAGTCCCTACTGCTCCCTATTGTCTTACATGTGCCTTCACACATGTAGGCATTTGATTTTTTAACCCTTTTATTACACAGGAATGAGAAACAAGCTAAAATCTAGATTCTGATTCATTAACATACTTTCTATGAAGTTAATATCTATAGAAAATATTATATACATATTTTCTGTAGAACATGGGAGACTTTTTTTGCGCTCAAAGGAAGTTTAGATTAGCTTGAAAATGAATTACGCAATATACATTATTTGGTTTTGTTTTTAAGGGCAGAGGTAGTAGAAATCTATGGCTCATTTCCATTTGGTCTAGGGGGTCTTCATAATAGAGGTAGATTTAGATGTAAGTTTTAGAAAATAAATGAACCAAGACATACTCCAAATCTTGGGAAATGTTTAAGGAAGATAGAGATAGGGCTGATTTAGGTATTGCAAAATAAAGCTTATGACATATAAGTCCCAGACAGCAATTATCTATTTGGTTTTTTGTTTGTTTTTTGGCTTCTCCAACCTTGGAATCACTTCTTCAAGTAGGAAATATTAATCAAGGCACTCCAGAGTACCACACAATAAAAAGGAATTTAGCAAATGAGGAGTTCCATAATTAAAGGAACCTTATTAGGACAATGTGGCTTTGTTGTTATAGCTGTCCTATGCTTTTTTATAGTAGATATATTTCTACAATAAGATTATATGATATTAGAAAATCATATCATGTTTTTAGTGTCCTGCAAAAGCTGCTTTTTTTTTTTTTTTTTTTTTTTTTTTTTTTTTTTACTGAGGGAATCCCAAGCACTGTGGAGGATGATAGGCGAGATTT
>CAUYQU010071003.1:0-23874 GCA_963574635.1 Cheracebus regulus | reverse complement strand
TAAAAAAATCTAGAGACAACAGATGCTGGAGAGGATGTGGAGAAATAGGAACACTTTTACACTGTTGGTGGGAGTGTAAATTAGTTCAACCATTGTGGAAGACAGTATGGTGATTCCTCAAGGACCTAGAAATAGAAATTCTGTTTGACCCAGTAATCATAATACTGGGTATATATCCGAAGGATTATAAATCATTCTATTATAAAGACACATGCACACTTATGTTCATTGTGGCACTGTTTACAATAGCAAAGACCTGGAACCAATCTAAATGCCCATCAATTACAGACTGGACAGGGAAAATGTGGCACATATACACCATGGAATACTATGCAGCCATAAAAAAGGATGAGTTCATGCCTTTGTAGGACATGGATGAATCTGGAAACCATCATTCTCAGCAAACTGACACAAGACCAGAAAATCAAACACTGCATGTTCTCACTCATAGGCAGGTGTTGAACCATGAGAACACATGGACACAAGGAGGGGAGCATCACACACTGTTGTCTGTTTGGAGGGGCAGGAGAGGCACAGCTGGGGGATGGGGAGGTTGGGGAGGGATAACATGGGGAGAAATGCCACATATAGGTGATGGGGGCAGGGAGGCAACAAACCACCTTGCCATGCATGTACCTATGCAAAAATCCTGCATGATCTGCACATGTACCCCAGAACCTAAAGTACAATAAAAAAAAGAAAATTCCAAAAAAAAGTGCTTACTAAATAAATGGGTACATAAGAGGCTTTAATAAAAATGTTGCAATAAAAAAAAGAAAAGATATATAAGTTGGGAAATTTTTTACAATGCTGATGAAGATGAATAAGTCCATAGAGCATAATTTTGCAGCCTTGGTGATATTGACATTTGGGGCTATATAACTCTTTTTTTGTAGGGGACTGTCTTGAGCATTGTAGGATGTTTAGCAGGAGCATGCCTGGTTTCTTCCACTAAGTGCTAATAGCACCCTTCCCCCCAAATATGACAACTGAAAATATCTCTGGTTATTGTAACTGCTGGTTATTTACAGCATTGTAAAAAATGTCCCCAAATCACTGCCACAGGGGCTACATCTGATGTTGATCTCAGCACTGCTATACCTGCACAGCCACACCAGAACCCTTGAAATCAAGTACAGAACTCGCAATTCCAACCAAATATGAGCATGTTGCTCTCAGAGATTGCAGCTTTTCAGCTTTGTCTTAGCTAGAAGATATATTTAAAAACTCAAAGGAAAAATGCGATTAACAGCAACTCAGCCCTTTAATTGTATTAAACCCTCAAGAGACCTCCCAAAGAAAACAGTAAATCCAACCCTGAGTATTGAGGCTTACAGCCATTCTGAGTGAAGAGTGAAAGAAACCCTCCTGCTGGGAGATCTCTGGTCAAATTGGGAATCTTATATTAGTTAGGACTCTGCAAATAGAGTGGCTTTCTACCGATGCTTGGATTTTCCCATAAGATAAAAAGCCTGAACTCCACATTTCTTAAAAAGAAGTGATCAGAGACCTATACTAAAATCTGAATACAGTCATTAAGGCTGCCTGATTTCCTTGAGTTCCTGTCATCTCTTGCTAGGGCTGTTGCTTTTTCCAGTAACAGAAGTCTGTTAAAAAAAAAAAAAAAAGAAAAGAAAGAGAAGAAAAGAAAGAAAATAAAAGAAAAAGTCCAGGTGTGGTGGCTCATTCCTGTAATCCCAGCTACTTGGGAGGGTGTGGCAGGAGAATCACTTGGACATGGGAGGCAGGGGTTGGGGTGAGCCTAGATTGCGTGGTTGCACTCCAGCCTGGGTGACAAGAGTGAGACTGTCTCAAAAAAAGAGCCTGACTGTTTTAAGTGTTGCAATGAAAACTGGCCAAAAAAAAAATCACTGAAATAAATGCTTATTTGAGAATATCTAGCAGTGAAGCAAGGATATTTTTTTAATTATGATCTGTTTTTGCTATTAGAATGCTGACTGAAAATGCCTTAGTATAAAAAAAACTATCTTTTGTTATTTAAATTGTCCATATCAAATGTTATTAATAAAGAATTTTTTCTCTGCTGATTAGTTAGATAAATGGAAAATAATTTTAAAAATGTTTTACATAGAGATACCAGAAACAAAACAAAGCATGGAGAACAGGGTTTCTCAGCTGCAACACTATTGATATTTTGGAGCAGATGATCATTTGTTACACGGGAGGCTGTCCTGTGCACTGTAGGATGTTTAGCAGTAACCCTGGCCTCTGCCCTCTAGATGACAGTAGCACTAACATCACAGACCCTTCTCAATTTCCCATTAATAACATTTTAAATAGCATATACATTTGTCACAATTGATGAGACAATATTTATAGTTATTATTCATAAAGTTCATGATTTACAGTAGGTTTCAATTTTTGTAGTGTACATTGTAGAGGTTTTGACAAATTTCATGATATAAATACACCATAGTAATATTGTACAGAGTAGTTTAAATGCTCCAAAAATCCTGTTTGTTCTGCCTGATTATTCCTCCACCCCACTTTGAATCCCTGGCAACCACTAATCTTTTTAAGATCTCTGTAATTTTGCCTTTTTATGAATGTCATATACTTTAAATGTGTATGTAGTATGTAGTATGAACACAGTATGTAGCTTTATCACATTGGTTTCATCCACTTAGCAACATTCACTTAAGGTTCCTCCATGTCTTTCTGTGGCTAGATAACATTTATTTTTACATTGGAATAATATTTCTTTGTATGGATGCACCAGAATTTATTTCTCCATTCATTTATTGAAGGACATCTTAGTTGCTTTCAAGTTTTAGCAATTATGAATAGAGGTGCTATACATATTCATGTGCAGGTTTTTTTTGTGTGGATTTAAGTTGGCAATTCATTTGGGTATTTATGAGGGAAATGTGTTGCTGGATCATATGTAAGAAAATGTTTAGTTCTATAAGAAACTACCAAAAAGTCTTTCAGAATTAGCTGTACCGTTTTCACTCCTACCTGCAATGAATGACAGTGTCTGCCACTTTGTATCTTCACTAACAGGTATCGCCAGTATTTTGGATTTTTGCCATGTTAATAGGTGTGTATTGATATCTCATTGTTTTTATTTGAAACTACCTACTAACATATGATATGGAACATCTTTTTCATGTGCTTTTTTGCCATCTGTGTATCTTCTTTGGTGAGATGTCTGCTCAAACCTTTTATCTATACTTTAATTGGGTTGTTTGTTTTTTATTTTTGGGTTTTAAGATTTCTTTGTGTGTTTTGGATACCCACCCTTTATCAGATGTGTGTTTTACAAAAATTTTCTCCCAGTCTCTGGCTTGTCATTTCATTCTTTTAACTTTTTTGCAGAACAGCAGTTTATAATTTTAATAGAGTCCAATTTGTCAGTTTTTTTTTCATTTATGGATTATGCTTTTGGTGTTGTATCTAAGAAGCCATTGCCAAACCTAAGATCACCTAGATTTTTCCCTGTGTAATTTTCTAGGAGTTTTATACCTTTGCATTTTACAGTGAGGTCTATAATCCATTTCATGTTAATTTTTGTAAAAGGTGTAAAGTTGTGTCCAGATTCATTTTTTGTGTGCATGAGAATGTCCAATTGTTCCATTCCAAGTTGTTAAAAAGACTATCCTTTTTCCATTAAATTGCCTTTACTCAATTGTCAAAGATTAGTTCACTATAAAGACACTCCTTGACTTGTGATAGGATTATGTCTGGATGAACCCATCATGTCATCAATATTGTAAGTCAAAAATGAATTTAGCCAGGCTTTGTGACTCATGCTTATACTCCCAGTGCTTTGGGAGGCTGGATGGGAAGATCACTTGAGGCCAGAAGTTCCAAGTCTGGGCAACACAGCAAGACCCTATCTTTATGAAATTTTTTTTGAAAATATTAGGCCAGTTTAGTACTTCAGCATGGGCAATAAAGCTAGACCCTGTCTTCAGCAAAGAAAAAAATTCATTTAATACCATGATAAACCCATTGTAAAGTTGAAAATAGTAAATCAACATTGTAAGTGAGAGATCATCTGCACTGTGTGTCTGTTTCTGGACGCTGTTCTGTTCCATTGATTGGCTTGTCTATTCCTTTTCCAATGCTACACTGCTGTGATTATAGTAGCTTTACATAGGTCTTGAAATCAGGTACCGTCATCTTCCAACTTTATTCTCCTTCTAAGTTGTGTTAGTTATTTTGGGTCTTTGCCTTTCTACGTAAACTTTAAATTGGTTTGTAGAAATTCATGAAATCACTAGCTGAGATTTTGGTTAGGATTGCTTTGGATCTATAATTCAAAGTAGAAATAAATGACATTCTTTTTGTCCTTGTACATGAAATATCTCTCCATTTGTTTAGATCTTGTTTGATATCTTTCATTAGAGTCTTATAGTTTTCTTCATTATAGAGCTAGTACATATTTTGTTCGGTTTTAAAAAGCGTGTTTTGTAATTACCAATTATTTGCGGATTTTTCTATATCTTTTTGTTGTTGATTTCTACTCTAATCCCATTTTGGTCATAGAACTTACTTTAAGGATTTTATTTTTACTAATTTGCTAAGTTTGTTTAATTTATAAAACCACTGAAAACCTAGCAAATAACATATTATTTTCAATTTCACAGGAAACATTTATAAAGGGGGACCATATTGTCTCCTTTAGTTTTGTTATTTTAGGTGTTCATTGTTCTCTGGAATCTGTAGGTTTAGATTTTTTGCCAAACTTAGTATGTTTTCAGCTATCATTTTTTTAAAATAGTGTTTTGTGTATGCACTATATGAACTTTTCTTTTGACCTTATGATGACATATAGTCTATATCTACTGAAGTTTTTCTACAGGTCACTGGATCTTGGTTAATTATTTTTCTGTTTGTCACATTGCATTTTTCATATTTCTCTCTCTTCTATTGCAACTACTTTCCTCTGTCATCTTTAAATTCCCCATTAAGTCCATCTATTAAGGTTTTGTTGTAATTTTGTTGTATATTTACATTTTTCAGCTGCAAAATTTTCTCTTTATTCTTCTTAATTTTTTTCTATTTCTTTTACTTAGACTTTGTAACTTTATATTATATTTTAAGAGTGTGTATCACTACTTCTTAGAGCATTTTCTTAACTCATTAAAGTCTTTGTTTAGATATTTCAATATCTGCACAATCTTGGTGTTTGTGACAGTTTTTGCTTTTTTCATTTGAGTTGAAATTTTCTCAATTCTTTATATTTTGAGTAATTTTGCATAATATTCTATACAGTTTAATATTATGTTATGCTATTCTATATAAAACATTGATATTTTTGTTTTGTTAGAAAGAAATATTTTTGCTTTACAAACAGTTGACCAAGTTGGGCTCAGGCTGAAAGCTCCAACCAGCATTCTCTGAGTTGTGATTCTAATATTAGTTTAGTTTTCCAACCATTGCAATGCCAACTCTAATATATTCCATACATTCACCAAGTCCAGGTGGTGGGTGATGTTCTTTCAAGTCAGTTTTCAAAAACTATGCATGTTTTCTAACCTCAGAGCCACTAATGCTCAGCTCAGAGGTGAGTTTATAAATAAATTTAAAAGACTTTTCTCCTCAGGTCACCAACTTGCACTATTGCTGAAGCACATTCCATTTTGTGGGGCCTACCTTTTTCCTTTTCTTGAGACAAAATTTGGATCTCAATTTATCCTGTTCTGCTGCACATTCCTGAAACTACATTCATATTTGAGACTAAGAAGTAGGAAAATAGAGAGGAAGAAAAAAGTAAGTGGGCATTTTCCCCATCATCTAATGCCCACAGCTTGCTGGTCACTGAAGAAATCCCTTTTACTCCCCTTCTTTCCTTAGAAATGTATGCTTTTGTATATCACTGTAGTTAGTGTTGCCAAAGCTTCCACAGGACTATGTGGATCCTAGGGCACACAGAGTAGAGACAAGGAAGAGACAGAGGAAAAGAAAATGGTGACTTTTTCTACTTTCTCTAAGCACTAGAGCATTTCTTTCTTGCTCTTCAAGACAGAACTGTTGAGTTTTTTTCTGGATCTCTCTATCTCTGCATTGATTTTCTCTTCCAAATTTCAGACTGCATTGAAATAAGGCTGGGACTAACACAAGGAAAAATTACAGTACAGTCAGTATTAGTCAATAGTGCTTTGAATACTGGTATTCTTCTTCTATCTTCTTGTCACTTGTTACCTTGCTATATCTTTAAATAGCTGTCTGATGCATTCTTTCTAGGTTTCATGGCTTAAATTGGGGGATTATAGAAGTAGATAGTATTCACTCAGTCCTAGAAGCAGAACTTCTAGAACTTATTTTAAAGTATGTTGTTACCTTGTTGGATTTTTTTAAAATCATGAGTTTTCACAACAATTGAGTGAACTTTCTACCTACCTTATATTTAATACATTCTTTATATAATACTCTTCCCAGAACCAATGGGAATATGTTCCAAGATGGAATCCTGAAAGTGCTGATAGTATTGAATGCTATACTGTTTTTCCCTATATGTACATATATCTGATAAAGTTTAATGTAAAAGCTAGGCACAGAGAGATTGACAGCAATAAGTAATAATAAAATAGAACAATTATAACAATATATTGTAATAAAGGTTACATGAATGTGCTCACTCTCTTTCAAAATATATTAATTTACTGTACCAAGGTCAACTGAAACTGAAGAAAACAAAACCTTGCATAAAGGGGGACTAATGTATAGGCAGATTCCATCTCAGGGAGAAAAATAGAGAAGGGCATAACCTATTTCAGCAAAAGACAGAGGATTTTACAAGTTTTCATACGTCTTTATGAACTAAAGTTTAGATATTCAGTATAATTCCTCTAAATATAATGAGACTGAATTGAATGTGACTAACATCTGTCAAAATTATAGACAATTTAGCCACTTTTCATATAAAATTAATGGTTTGCTAAGTATACTATATTTTCTTTCTTTCTTTTTTTTTTGAGACAGGTCTCATCACAGGATCTCATCACATATCTCTCCATTTATTTAGATCTTGTTTGATATCTTTCATTAGAGTCTCATAGTTTTCTTCATATAGAGCTTGTACATATTTTGTTAGGTTTTAAAAAGTGTGTTTTGTAATTACCAATTATTTGAGGATTTTTCTATATCTTTTTGTTGTTGATTTCTACTCTAATCTCATTTTGGTCATAGAACTAAGGAATATTTCCAGCTCAGGCTGGAATGCAGTAATGCAATCCCAGCTCACTGTAGCCTCTACCTTCTGGGCTCAGGTGATCCTTCCATCCTAGCTTCCCAAGTAGTTGGGACTACAGGCATGCATCACCATGCCTGGCTAATTTTTTGTAATTTTTGTAGAGACAGGATATCACCATGTTGCCCAGTCTGGTCTCTAACTCCTGGGCTCAACTGGTCTGCCTGCCTCAACATCCCAAAGTGCTAGGATTACAGACATGAGCCACCATAGTTGGCCCAGTACAGTATATTTTCAAGTACTAAAGTATTTATACATATTATTCCTCCTTCAACTTAATGTAATCCTGCAACAAATTTTGAATGTACTATTTCTGTTAATACAAAGAAGGAAAATGAGGATTTAAAGATTAAGCAATTTGCCTTGGGTTACACAGTCTGAAAATGGCATAGCTTGGGCTTTGTTTCAATTCTTTCTGAGTCAAAAATTCTAAAGCATGTGATTAGGCAAATATTTGGATTAGTGGAACTTTTGTTCCACCAATATGAGGAGGAAAGTTATGAAAATAAAAATTAGGTAAGACTAGAAAGATAATACATAGAAATAGTGAATTAGATTTTAACATAAAAAGTGACCAAAATAATAAAAGTAATAAGTATACCTTAGTCATACTTACATTCTGACAAGAGGCAGTTTTTAGTTTCCAAATATTTTCCTGGAAGATAGTTAAGATTTTATAACATTGTCATTTTAACCCATTACTGATAATATGTATAAATAATAAAGATAACCCATTTTCAGAAGTTTTAGTTTTAAAATATATTTTTTAATGTTTCTTTGCACAGGTACATAAAAAATGCTGGCAAGACAGTTGTATAAGAACAGCTCTGGTTTGCAGCTCCCAGCTAGATCAATACAGAAGGCAGGTCATTTCAGCATTTCCAACTGAGGTACCTGGTTCATCTCATTGGGACTGGTTAGATAGTGGGTGCTGTCCATGGAGGGCAAGCAGAAGCAGGGTAGGGTGTCGCCTCACGCAGGAAGTGCAAGGGGTTGGGGAACTGCCTCCCCTAGCCAGGGGAAGCTATTGGGGACTGTTTCATGAGGGACGGTGCTATCCCACCCAGATACTGTGCTTTTCCCACTGTCTTTGCAACCCGCACAGCAGGAGATTTCCTAGGTGCCTACACCATCCGGGAACTGGGTTTCAAATACAAAACTGGGAGGCCATTTGTGCAGACACTGAGCTAGCTGCAGGAGTTTTTTTCCATACCCCAGTGGCACCTGGAATGCCAGCAAGACAGAACTGTCCACTCCCCTGGAAAGGGGTTGAAGCCAGGGAGGCTAGTGGTCTTGCTCAGCTGATCCCACCCCCCACGGAACCCAGCAAGCTAAAATCCACTGGCTTGAAATTTCCACTGCCAGCACAGCAGTCAGAATTGCACTTGAGACACTCGTGCTAGGTGGGGTGAGGGGCATCTGTCATTACTGAGGCTTAGTAGGCAGTCTTCCCTTTATGGTGTAAACAAAGTTACCAGGAAGTTCAAAGTTGGTACAGAACCCACCCCAGCATGGCAAAGCTGCTGTGGCCAGACTGCCTCTCTGGGTTCCTCCTCTCTGTGCAGGGCATCTCTGAAAGGAAGGCAGCAGCCCTAGTCAAGGACTTATAGATAAAATTCCCATCTCCCTGGGACAGAGCACCTGGGGGAAAGGGCAGCTGTGGGCACAGCTTTAACAGACTTAAATGTTCCCACCTGCTGGCCCTGAAAAGAGCCGTGGATCTCCCAACACAGTGCTCAAGCTCTGCTAAGGGACAAATTGCCTCCCCAAGTGTTCCTGACCCCCGTGCCTCCTGACTGGGAAACACATCCCAGCAGGGGCCAGCAGAGACCTCATACAGGAGAGCTCTGGCTGGCATCTGCCTCTCTGAGACAAAGCTTCCAGAGGAAGGAGCAGGCAGCAATCTTTGCTGTTCTGCAGCCTCTGCTGGTGATATCAAGGCAAACAGTGTCTGGAGTGGACCTCCAGCAAACTCCAGCAGACCTGCAGAAGAGGGACCTGAACTCCAGCAAACACCAGCAGACCTGCAGAAGTTTGTTAGTTTAAAAGGAAAACTAACAAACAGAAAGCCATAGCATCAACATCAACAAGAAGGATGCCCACGCAAAAGCCCCATCCAAAGGTGACCAACATCAAAAACCAAATGTAGGTAAATCCACAAAGATGAGGAAAAATCAGTGCAAAAAGGCCGAAAATTCCAGAACCCAGAATCCCTCTTCTCCTCCAAAGGATCACAACTCCTTGCCAGCAGGGACCAAAACTGGCTAGAGAAGGAGTTTGACGAATTGACATAAATAGACTTTAGAAAGTGGGTAATAACAAACTCCTCCAAAATAAAGAAGTATGTTCTAACCTAATGCAAGGAAGCTAAGAACCTTGATAAAAGGTTATAGGAACTAGAATAACCAGTTTATAGAACATAAATGACCTGATGAAACTGAAAAAAACACCAAGAGAACTTTATGAAGCATACATAAGTATCAATAGCTGAATCTATCAAGTGGAAGAAAGGATATTAGAGATTGAAGATCAACTTGATGAAATAAAGCATGAAGACAAGATAAGAGAAAAATGAATGAAAAGGAAAGGAACAAAGCCTCCAAGAAATATGGACTATGTGAAGAGACCAAACTTATGTTTGATTGGGGTACCTGAAAGTGACAGGAAGAATGGAACCAAGCTGAAAAACACACTTCAGGATATTATCCAGGAGAACTTCCCCAAACTAGCAAGACAGGCCAACATTCAAATTCTGGAAATAGAACACCATGAAGATACTCCTCTAGAGAGGCAAGTGCAAGACACATAATCATCAGATTCACTAAGATTGAAATAAAGGAAAAAAATGTTAAGGGCAGCCAGAGATAAAGATCAAGTAACCCACAAAGGGAAGCCCATCGGACTAACAGTGGATCTCTCTGTAGAAACCCTATAGGCCAGAAGAGAGTGGGGGCCAATATTCAACATTCTAAAGAAAGGAATTCATATCCAGCCAAACTAAGTTTCATAAGCAAAAGATAAATAAAATACAGACAAGCAAATGTTGAGGGAGTTTGTCACTACCAGGCCTCCCTTACAAGAACTCCTGAAGAAGCACTAAATATGGAAAGGAGAAACTGGTACCAGCCACTGCAAAAACAAACCAAAATGTAAAGATCATTGATACTATGAAGAAACTGCATTAACTAATGTGCAAAATAGCCAGCTAGCATCATGATGACAGGATTAAATTCATAGATAACAATATTAACCTTATATGTAAAGGGCTAAATGCCCCAGGTGAAAGACACAGACTGGTAAATTCAATAGTCAAGACCCATCAGGCTGTTGTATTCAGGAGACCCGTCTCATGTGCAAAGACACACATGGGATCAAAACAAAGGGATGGTAGAATACTTACCAAGCAAATGGAAAGCAAAAAAAAAAAAAAGGAGGGTGGATGTTGTAATCCTAGTCTCTGACAAAACAGATTTTAAACTAACAAGATCAAAAAAGAAAAAGAAGGGCATTACATAATGGTAAAGGTATCAATGCAACAAGAAGAGCTAACTATCCTAAATGTATATGTACACAATACAGGAATACCCAGATTCACAGAGCAAGTTCCTATTGAACCCAGTTCTGGACCAAGCAGACCTAATAGATATCTACAGAACTCTCCATCCAAAATCAACGGAATATACATTCCTCTCAGAACCACACAGCACTTATTCTAAAATTGATCGCATAATTGGAAGTAAAACAGTCCTCAGCAAATGCAAAAAAAAAAAAATGGAAGTCATAACAAACAGTCTGGCAGACCACAGAGCAATCAAATTAACTCAGGATTAAGAAACTCACTCAAAACCTCAGGACTACATGGAAACTGAACGATCTGCTCCTGAATAACTACTGGGTAAATAACGAAATAAGGCAGAAATAAGTAAGTTTTTGAAACCAATGAGAACAAAGGCAAAATGTATAAGAATCTCTGGGACACAGCTAAGGCAGTGCTTATAGGGAAATTTAGAGCAAACTACCATCAGAGAATACTATAAACACCTATACACAAATAAACTAGAAAATCTAGAAGAAATGGATAAATTCCTGGACACACACACCCTCTCAACACTAAACCAGGAAGAAGTCGAATTCCTGAATAGACCAATAACAAGTTCTGAAATGGAGACAGTAATTCATAGCCTATGAACCAAAAAAAAGCCCACGACCAGATGGATTCACAGCCGAATCCTATCAGAGGTACAAAAAGGCACCATCCTTTCTGAAACTATTCCAAACAATAGAAAAAGAGAGACTCCTCCCTAACTCATTTTATGAGGCCAACATCATCTTCATACTAAAACCTAGCAGTGACACAGCAAAAAAAGAAAATTTCAGGAGAGGTAGTTTGGGCTTTAGTCAAGAATCTTTATTAAAAACTTCTTATCTGTCATATGAGAAATGTAGTACTTCACAGAATGTTTGCCAGAAAAAAATGTTAAGATATTTACAGCATAAAAATAACATATAAAATATATGGTATCTACTATTACATTATTGTTAAATTTTCTTCCCTTCATTATATCTTTAAAGGTTTTTCTCCAAGATGTAGTCCCCAACTGAAATCAGTCTCCCTCGTATCTGCTTCCAATTTTCATCTTTATTTAAAATTGTTACATTAAATTATAGAATATGATATAGTGCGAGTAGTTATTTGTCAAGTTATAACTTAAGCTACTTAATGGTGATGACTACATTTCACATCATTGTAACACCGGAAGGCACATTTAACAAACAAATACATAAGTTTATTTAACTTTGGTGAACAAAGAGTTGACATGTAGATATTAATATATTTAGATATTTAAATTTGTTTTATCTATTGAAAGATGTATTCTAGATAGATAAAAATGCAGCCCATGTTTATTATCAAAATTGTTACTCATTTCACTTTTTCTTTATAAATCCACTCACTATGCCATCCCTTTAAGCAGTGACTTCATCATGACATACACAGTTTTGTTGTGGTCAGAAAAATCTCATTTAGACATCATTTTTGATTTGAAAACTATTTGTACATCAACTTTAAGGCATACCAAGAAAACGAGACTGTTGATACAGGTCTCGATAATATAATGATTCATTTATGAAAGACAGCCTTGTTTGGAAATGTGTGTGTGTGCAGAATCCTTTGGAAACATTGAAATGCAAATGTCAGCCAACCTCTGAGGAGATAAATTAAATAATAAACTGTTTAGGTATTTAGAGAAGCAGACTTGGCAAATATTTCTGAGATAATGATAAAATATGTGTGATTTCTTTATTTGTTTTTATTTAAGCTATGTTAAATGTCAAATATTACTTTAAGGATATTATTTCAAGAAGCGCCAGAAGCAACTCTCTCTTTAAAAGTGAAGATCCTTTTGTCAGAAAAGATTTAGTAATAAATCTTTATGCCGCTAAGTGCCCAGAGTAATAGTTGAATTCTAGAATCTCTAACTTATTTTATTAAACCCAAGCTCAGAAAATCAAAAGGAACATTTTATGTAATAGTTCAATAAAACATAAACTTGCAGTTGATAATTGCATGACTTTATATACCACATAGGTAAGCTTCTAATGGAGACAGGAGGAACTATAGCCTTGAAACAGAAATACAAATGTTGAAAGAGGTGGTAATTTTTTAGATTCTTTATATAAAATCGGATATTTTATTTATGTCAGTCTTAATTGCTAAAACATGACTGTAAGCTTAAAGTGAGCTAAGTAGCCTATTAATTGTAACTTCACTCACACTAATTCTTTGCTTATGTCCATTTTCAAAGCTTACGACCCTTAAATATCAACCTTTGAACAACTGATTTCTGAAGACTGAATTTACCAGTATATAGAACGCAGAAGCTCGCTTTCTGGAAATCTCCATAGCTCAGCCCTGTCTTCTCTGTCAATTCATTCTCTTTGCAAACATTACCATGTTTAGTATTTGTGTGGTTGGAGGGGAATATTTTGAACTGGCTTCCTACTTGCAAATCTTGCTTCAAATAGGGATGTTTAGTTTGTCTCACCATGACATTTCTTGATGTTTGGAAACATCAAATATGACCTCAGGAGTAGCAGCTGTTTTAGTTAAATTATATTTCATGTCTTTTGAGCTACAAAGGCACTTTGTCTCAACTTAGGGCACAACTACATGGGACATAGATAACAGTGACTAAATAAGGCAGCCTGAGGGCTTCCAAAATCTGGATTTACATGGTTATTGTGAAGTTTATGTGTGGAGAAAATACTAAATATTAGGTGTTGAAAGAAGAGCCACACACAGAGGTGTGACACTAAAAGACTAGTTTCAGACAAATAGTGAGTGCCAGTGTCAGTGACTGGATTATTCTGAAATAACAAATGTGAGATCACTGAAGACTGGAGGAAGAGCAGACAGCTAGCCTTCAAGCAGTATACCCACAGCCAATGACCTTGGTTCGTTAATTCACTTGATTACTACTGAATATTTACTATGTGTCAGATCCTACGCTAGTACCTCAAAAGATTGTTGTGAACAAGGTGGACATGATATTTGCCCTCACAGCAGCAATGGTTTAGTAAGGAAAATGAATATAATTTATACATATTTATTATATAACTCTAATTGGTGTGAGAGTATTTTGAATAAGTGCCATACTGTGCTATGAGACCATATGGCAAGAAAATATAACCTAGTCAACAGAATTATAGAAAGTTTCCCTGAGGAGGTGATATTTAAGCAGCCTCCAATCTGTAGGAAAGAGGCTGTCAAGTGTAAGACAGGGATGATTCCATAGAGGTTGGGTCCCTAGGTCATATTTAAGATACAGATTCAGGAATGGGATAGGCAGAACCCAAGTTTGTAAAAATTGAAGCAGAAGGACAAAGTTAGTACAGCTGTAGGAACGATTTGATGCCAAGCCAGAGAGCACGGTTAATATAATTTGAAACCTTTTGTCCTTTCTCTCCTGTCTTTATACAATTTCTAACCACCTTAAACTGAGGGTTACTCTTAGACACTTGAAAAATGATGAAATTAAATGATTCCAGCTTTAGGAAGAGGAGGGTGCAAAGGTCCTAGATATTCTAGCATCTAAGGAGAATCTTTTTGTTACATGTGAAAGACATTACTGTCTACAATCCATGGCATAAGGACAAAGAGATATTCAGGGTGTCCTGCTATTCCAATCAGTTTTTTAAAAATGAAGAAATGTTTATTGAGTGGTTATGATGCATCAGATTCTGTGCTGTTCTTTGGGGGGATATAATAGTGAACAAGATTAGTTTTTTTTTTTTATATTGAGATGTTCATGCTCTAGTACAGGAGACACTCATTACAGTAGACTCCAACATGTTATATTATAGGGTTGGATTCTAAAAGCTCACACAGAAAGACAAATAATCTAGACCTACAGTGTCAAGAAGAATTTCCTGGAGAAAGTAAAGTTTAAACTGAGATATTTAATAAATAAATAATAGATGGTTATTGAAACAATAGGATTACCCAGGAGAATGGATGGAGTAAAAAGGAAACAGTGCTAAGGAAAGCTAACAAAAGGAAAGGAAAATAGCTTTGATGAAAATGGGTTTTATAAAATTGGTGGAGTGGGGAAAACAAAAAAGTTGCCTATGAAGGATTAACATAAAGGCTAACAGTACAGAAAAATGTACGAGTTCCCACAGTCCCTATAGGTTGTAGAATATTTGGCAAAGGGCTCCATGCTTGTCGATCAATACTGGTCATAGTTGACGTACTTAGTGTCCAAACTACCTTAGATGTCAAGCTTAGGTGCTGTTGGCTTGTAATAGAGAGATGCTTGATTTTGGTTGTTCACCCTCTCTAAAGGCATCAAATAGCCATTTTCTACCGAGATCCCGTGCTATGGAATTCAGAAAACCTTTTATGTCTTTCAAAATTTTGGATGGAAGATTCTCAGAAACTTTCCCATTTAGGAATTTTTGCTTTTTTGATGTTTTTCCTTCTGAAATAATTTTGTAGAATTTCATAACTCTTACAAACAAATCTTGGAAAAGACTTACCTTTTTGCACCTGGGAATGTTATCTTCAGACCTAAATACTCTGCAATCCCTGCTTGGAAAAAAAACTTAACCATCTTGTTAGAATCAGACTGTTTATAGAAATCCAAGCAAAATCCAAGTTAATATCTAAATAAATCATCCTGACACATTAGTCATCCTTTGTGCAAGTTTCATATCTTCCCTATACTTTACACTGTTGGTCTTTTATTTTTCTGTGGAATTTAGGGACAATTTATTATTTTTATTAAACTACATTTCATGTATACTAAAGACAACTTGGCCATTCCAATCTCATATTTTTAAAGTCCAACCAGTTTAAGGATTATATTTTTCTAGTAACTTCTGTTTTGTTGTGTGAAATCCCCTAAATTTCTCTTCTCTTAAAAATATACATAGTTCCTATGCACTGAAAGCACTAACAAGTTTAAGTAATGGTTGTGTGGATTCAGCACAGTTTTATCTTCACCTAAATTAGTTAACTATGTAGACGTTTTGAATAAAAAGAACATAGAGACTTGGAATTTTTAGCAATAACTGAAAGAGCAGCTGCTGCCACTATAGGAAATTCATCTAAATGCAATCTCTGAAGGAGTTAGATAAACTCATTATCATAAGGAAGATTTTTCTCCTGTTTACAGAAGTCTTTAAAGATCAGTCATTTCTCATGAACTCTCTTATCCTTTAGTTTATCTGCCTATACTGCACCACTACTTAGCTTGTGGGAGACGATATTTCTGAGGTGAATAATTTGTTATTTTCTCTTTGGGTTTCTGAATATGACTAGAGGTTGTATAAGTTCACTGGGATTTCTGTTTACCTCTAGTAGCCTCTTCCATTTCTTCTGCTTTAGAATAAGGTAAGAATAAGTAATCCTATTCTGTCTAATTTATTTGCCACAAGAAAGTTTTGAACAAATACACCCCAGTAATTTGAGAAACAATTAACAATTTCCAGCCACTGGAAAGTGGTCACATCATACTAACAGACATGCTTAGTTCAGCTGGCATGATCATTTAATTTAACCATTCAATTTAAATTATTTGTCAGTATTAAAAACTCCAAATTTCACATGAAAAAACAATCTGAAGATTTAAACTAGTATTGAAAACAAGATTTGGCATAGTGTTTTGATAAATATGAATTTGAATATGACGAGAGTAAATTGGAGCTAAGCAGCTCTATTTAAATAGAACATTTCCATTCTGCCTGGTTCAGAAAAAAATTGGCTTAGCTATCATAATAAACTATCTTTAACAGTAGACTATTAAAAAATGAAAACAACAACAGCAAAACATGGTCACTTGATTTATAGTGGAGACTAGGTGTTTGTATACCCACCTTTTCATCTCTTCATAATGATCTTAACTAAAGCTCTGAGACATCCTCCATGGAATTCTTATGTACCAAGAATATAATTTGAAAACCTTCGTATTGGTAAATATTCATGCAAGTAAAAATAAAACCACCAGTTTGTATTTCACATGTTGTTTGAAAAATATCCAAAGACATTTAAAACAATGTTTCATGCTGAATTGTATGTGAAATACTATTCTTATTCTAAGGCTCTTAGCACCTCTATAGTGACTTTCTCTTATGGCACAATAATAGATTAGAGCTACCTTTGTTCTTTCTTATGCATTTGTTTCTCTAGTTCAACACTTGCCATTTTGATTTTTGTGTAAAATATTGAGCTAAGATATACCTATCCAGAGATCAGATATCTTAATTACTAAGATATTTGCTGAGTCAGCTGACTCATTTGTTTCCTACCATCCAAAACAGGTTTTCCTCTTTGAGCCAGATGAGAACATCATAACTCAGAATCTAAGCTTGGTCTAGTGTGCACAAGAAAAACATTCTATCTGAGGTCACTATGATGAGTTTACATTAAAAATGTGTACACATAAGTGAAAAACAGCTTGCTGAGTCCTGTGTTTTTCTTCCTCTATGTTTTACAGTATTTTAAATTATATATCTACATAGCAGTGCCACAGATTTCAAGTATCTTTCATATTTTTCCCCATTTCTGTGTTTAATATTTTTCCCCTTATCTCTAATTGATATAATCTAGGAGAGCTTTGTTTTTCACGTTGTATGCTTAGACTTTCAGGGAGAAGGAGTTATGAAAAATCTAACAAACACATAAGTACAGAACATAAGAATGTGCTGCTACCGGGTTTTGGCCTTTTCCTAACCTTGCAATATCTAAACTCCCTTTTTCCTCCTGCCTTTGGCCAAGAGAGCAGATGGATAATTACAGCCCTCAAAAGATAAATTAAAGAAAGAATTTGGACCAACTAGGTGACTGAAATATACTGCTAATGGAGGGTTGTGGAGAAATGGCTAAATAAGAGTCTCAAATGACCTTATTTTCCTCCTGGTGACAGTGCTTTTCAGATTAAAAGCTGTTTTCTTTTATTGAAATAGAATAGGGCCAAACATTGAACCTGCTTTGTAAGACATACATCAAGAGAGAAAATATTTCACTGCAATGACATGACCTGACATTTTAAAGCAGATAACAAATGACATCTTGTCAATGGCATCAATTTATTATTCCCTCTCTTGTACCTTGGTGCCACAGCAGGATACACATTCCTTTTAATCATGGGACTGTGTTAAACAAATTTTTACCAGCAGAGACTATAAAATGCCCCTCATCGTTTCCAAGTATCC
Organism: Cheracebus regulus; assembly: GCA_963574635.1. NCBI lineage: Eukaryota > Metazoa > Chordata > Mammalia > Primates > Pitheciidae > Cheracebus > Cheracebus regulus. Next base: position 5,942 of record CAUYQU010071003.1, on the reverse strand, counting down.
TGACCTCTTGGCTTTCACCACTGTAGCATATAAAGACAAAGGCTATGCTAAATTTTTCATCATTTTATTCAATTTCAGATCCAATTATGTGAGGGTCTTCCATCACTTACATGGGTGTATATGTTATAACACGAAGTGCCACACATTAATCAGACGTTTTCTATCCAGCAGACACCAGTGCTAAATCACATTACTCTAAAAAAAAAAAGGAGGGGAACATGAAATAGATGCAAATGTACAGAGAGGGTGCTCCCTTTTGTGCAGTCACAATGGAAAGTGACTTGTGTGGCCTTCCCATGACGACCAAGAGAGTCTCAAAGTGCATTTTGTTTTTCATGTTTTCAACCACATTCCCCCCTAAAAGGACTCTCTTCTCCCACTTGCTTGAATATCCCTCTGCCAGTTTATATCATACGGTCTACTACTTTGAACACTGCCCTGGGCGATGACTTTCTAGTTGAACTGTTGTAACTAATCGGCCTGTAAGCTGAAAAATGACCAGCTTGACATTCACTCAGCCTTTTCAGCAATGAAGTCTCACTTTCTTTCAAGTCTCTTTCAAGCATACAGAACAAGACCTTAAATGCTGAATATTCGTAACTGATGACATTAAATTTGTGGGTCTGAGAGAGATAGAAAGGATAATATTGCTAAGTAGTCCATGTTATTTGGAAGTAACAGCATTTCCTTAATATCATTTTAAACTGTATTTAAGCTGTAGTTTCAGACACCATCATGAAGATAAGTTGCATTTGGTTTCTGAAGAAATATACAAAAACTACCCTAGCAAAGTTAAATGTCTTATTGAAAAGCTGATGGAAAAGACTAGAAATTTTTCCATTTACACAATATGAGATAAGGCTGGTAGTCTGAGGCAAACAAGAATTTAAATACCACTGCAACAGCTTTCTAATTATGTGAGTTTGGGAAAGTTACATAACCTTTTAAAGTCTCAATTTGTTCCTTTACAAAGCGGTCATAACATTATTACCTACCTTGTAGAATTTGAGAGGATTAGATGAGCTAATATGCATAAAACACCAGGCATAGTGGCTGGCAGTGCTAAGTGCTCAATAAATATTAGTTTTCATTATTATCATCATGAAATTCTAAGGTATGCCTAGAATAAAACAAAATAAAACAGAATAAAAGGTAGTTGTTACTCTGACTTCAGAGGACTGATTGGGAGAATACTCTCACTTGCCCTAAATTCCAATTGGGGGTTTAGGTGTTTTGTTGCAGAAAGTATCATAATTGTACACAACTAAGTCTCTCCTAAGAAAGTTCAGTAGATAGATAGCCTGAGGAACAATTTAAAACCAAAATTCTTCAAAGGTTAACTAAAAAATAGTGAATGTATAGGTATCAATGCCATTAAATATCAATGAATGGAATTTTAACTCCACATAAGAAATATTCAAAAGATTCTAGAATCTATACATTTTCAGGAACATTGGACAATCTTCTAGAGTTGACTCTAAAACTGTGTAAGAAATACATAGATCTTAATTCACACAGATGTAGACTCTAGGAGAAGTCTGATGTGATGGTTTCATTCATTCTAGATTTACAAAATGATCTCAAATTCTTATAATTTTTTGTTTCAATTGTGATATTTTGTTGTACAATGAATAGATTTGGGGACGGGAAGTACATGTAAAGCAAAATTAGAAAATATTTTAGTAACTCACAGGAAATGCTCCTTTTATAAATTAGCTTGATCTATCAATTATAGCTCCAAATAAAGATGTTAAGTTTCACATTATTCATTCTTTTGCTAATATAACATATACTCTTATCCTTATACTTCTAGTTTTCAGAACAAAAGGGAAAATTCTAAAACCAAATAACTGGTGACTGTGAACTAGAAAATATCTTACCTTAAGATATACAATTCAGAAAAAGTGATCATAGATTAGTTGAATTAAAAAATTAAAACTTTCCTTTTAACTTGCTTCTTAGGCTGACTGTGTAACAGACTAGGAATTTTTAAATGTATTCCAAATTGCACATAGGCATTCCTAACATCATTTGGATTCAATTGATCCTTTTACTAGAAATGTATCGAAATGCATAGACCATGAGGCAAGATAGACAAAGGATTAAGGATTAAGGATAAAGGAATTGTTGAATTTCAATTGAGGTATAGTTTGTATAATTTATGTTTTGCATCAACTTACACTTCATACTGAATATAGAAAAAGGAGAATCAAATTATTACTGTTTTTCTGTAATAAACCTTGACATGCTCTACATTTTTTAGTGGTATGGCTTTTTTTCCTTGTTAATTAGATTTTATAACTTAGGCTCATATTTTTCTTCATCCCTATTCTTTATTTACCTAATGTAGTTCTGCTCTTATTTTCTTTTATTTCTTTGTCTTCCTTTTCATTTTTTTTCCAAAACAAGGAACATTCAGTGCCACGAAACCTCACATGGAGATCATTGACATAATCTATTAGCTTGCTTCACTGATTTGTCTGGTTCTCATTTCAGCCCATATGACTTATTCTGCTTAGTTTTACCTTTCATTAGAGTCATCAATAGGTATATATAAAGTACAATCTTGTATTTTAGACAATGGAATGATCAGAAATACAGTTTGTAGGCCTACTTTATACTGATAAGTTAGATAATATTTAATATAAGTATATATGATGGTATATGAAAGTAACTGGCTAACAAAAAATGTGTGCTATGTTTTACTACAACAGTAACTTCAATGAAGAAGAGAGTGAGAAAAGCCTACCAAGAAGAAATGATGCTAAAATAAGTCTAAGGATTTTGGTAATTAGAGTAGAATTGGGAGTCCATTCTGGGAAAGATGGTTAGAAGAAGACATGAACAAAATAAAGGGGAAAAGTATGTTATATCCCAGAAACAAAGTGAGCTAACCAACTGGCTGGCATAGGGTCCTTTGAGTCACTGACAGTTGAATAGGTACAGTTTTGGATACTAAACTAAGGACACTTGGACTGGACTTTATAGCAACTGAAATATATTTATTATGAAAATTTCATAACCAGAATTTTGTTTTGGTTTAATTAAAGAGAGAAAAGAACAAATGGGGGAGATAAAAACATTAGTATTTATACAGCATCTCCTATAGTTTTGATTAGTTTAACAAATATTATTGAATTAGGAAATGAAGCTACAAATGTTAATATGTGATTGTCATTTCTGTCTAGAAAATCACAAGTTAATGAAACATCAGATACATTAATGTACCAGCACTTCTGCAGTAGTATCATATATATAATATGTTCTTGAAAAATACTTGTGTGTTGCAAAATTACATGTTAAAAAAAGAGGGCTTAAAGGAAAAATAAAAGTGTGTAGACTATGAAAATCCTGTGTAACTTTGAAGCCAGAGCACTGACAAAAGCAATAACAATCTTAGTAAAATCTCCACTATTTGCCTGGTACACATCACATTTGTACCCAGAAACAAAGTCAAGTAAGGCCTTCACAGACTTCATTTTTCGGCTCATGCTTTTTTCCAAAATCTTTGAAAACATTCACTTATAATAGAGACCAGATGCATCAATATTAAAAATACCTTACCTAAAAAAAATCTTCTCTTTAACATAAGAGAAATTACTTCTCAGTAATTTGATCTGTGAGTTCAAATTGACTAGATAACTTAATATTGTGGGAAGTATAGCAATTATTGAAGCAACTAACCCCATGTCTAATATAAGTTACTTCTTGGATTTTCAGATTTTTTTCTTAAGGTTTTCTTTTCTTTTTTTTTTTTAAAGGAAGAAGAAGAAAAGAGAGAAAGAAAGAAAAAGAGAAAGGGGGAGTTTAAGAGAAAGAAGAAGAATAAAAGAGAAAGAAAGAGAAAGAGAAAGGGGGAGAGAGAACGAGAATCTTGCTCTATTGCTCAGGATTTCATTTAAATCTGTGAAATGCTATGCAATTACTAAGAAGTAATTTATTTCCTATTATCTGGTCACTTTTAGAATAGGTGTGATATAATATTGAAAAAAAATATATGTTTTGTTGCTATAGGGTGGTGAGTTCTGTAAATATTTATTAAATTTGCTTGTTCCATGTCTGAGTTCAAATCGTGGATGTCCTTGTTAATTTTCTGTCTCGTTAATCTAACAATATAACGTTAGAGTCTCCTGCAATTATTGTGCAGGAGTCTAAGTCTCTATATAAGTCCTTAAAAACTTGGCTTATGTGTCTGGGTGCTCCTGTATTGGGTGCATATGTATTTAGAATCGTTAGCTTTTATTGTTACTTTGATCCTTTTACAATTATGTAATGTCTTTCTTTGTTTCTTTTAGTCTTTGTTGCTAATATAGTCTGTTTTATTAAGGACAAAAATTGTGACTCCTTTTTTTTTTTTTTTGCTCTCCATTAAGTTGGTGAATCTTCCTCCATCCCTTTATGTTGAGTCTTTGTTTGTCCTTGCCTATAAGAAAGGTCTGAATATAGCACACTGATGAGTTTTAACTTTTTATTCAGTTTGTCTAACTGTATGTTTTGATTGGGGCATTTAATCCATTTAAGTTTAGAATTAACATTGATATATGTGAGTTTAATACTGTTATTTGATGCTAACTGGCTGTTTGCCTGTTAGTTGATGTAGATTCTTCATTATCGTAATATTCTTTATTTTTTTGTGTAAGTTTTTGGGATAACTGATACTGGTTGTTCCTTTCTGTGTATAGTACTTCTTTCAGAAGTTGTTGTAAAGTAGGCCTGGTGGTGATGAAATATCTGAGTTCTTGCTTGCTTGCAAAAAATTTTATTTTTCCTTCACTTGTAAAACTTAGTTTGGCTGGATACGAAATTCTGGGTTGAAAGTTTTTTTCTTTAAGGATATTGAATATTAACCCCCACTCTATTCTGGCTTGTAGAGTTTCTACTGAGAGATCAGCTGTGAGTCTGATAGGCTTCCCTTTATGGGTAACCTGGCCTTTTTCTCTGGCTGCTCTTAGTATTTTCTCCTTTATTTCAATCTGAGTAAATCTGACGATTATATGTCTTGGGGTTGGTCTTCTTGAGGAATATCTCTGTGGGGTTCTCTGTATTGCCTGGAGTTGAGTATTGTCATGCCTTCCTAGTTTAGGAAAATTTTCCTGGATAATATCCTGAAGAATATTTTCCAGCTTGGATTCATTCTCTTTGTCACATTCAGATATACCTATTAAGTGTAAATTAGGTATTTTCACATAGTCCCATATTTCTTGGAGACTTTGCTCATTCCTTTTTACCCTTTTTTCTCTGATCTTATCTTCTCATTTCATTTCATTAAGTTGGTCTTTGACTTCTAATATCCTTTCTTCTGCCGGATCAATTCGACTGTTAAAACTTGTGCATACTTTGCAGATGTCTCATATTGTGTTTTTCAGCTCCATTAATTCATTTATATTCCTCTCTAAATTGTCCATTCTCATTAGCATGTCATCAAACCTTTTTAAAAAGTTGTTAGTTTCTTTGCATTGGGTTACAACATGTTCTTTTTGCTCACAGAAGTTTCTTATTATCAACCTTCTGAAGCCTGATTCTGTTAATTCTTCACACTCATTTTCCATCAGGGCTTTTTCCGTCGCTGATGAGGAACTACCATCCTCTGTAGAAGGAGAGACATTCTGATTTTGAGCGTTCTCAGTTTTTTTTAAGCTGTCTTCTTCCCATCTTTGTGGATTTATCCACCTGTCATATTTGTAATTACCAACTTTCAAATTAGGTCTCTGAGTGGACGTCCAACTTGTTGATTTCCAGCTCTGGAATCTATGTAATTTTCACTGTGGTGACCCGCAACACCGGCTAAAACAGCGGCATTGGATTCGTGGTGCTTTTCTGCCCGGGGGTCTCTGGTCTGGCTTCCCTCTTCGATCCCTTTTTCAATCAGCTGAATGGGCTAATCTGCCTTCCCAAAGCTCCAAACATCATCCAGAAGGAGACCCAGTCCTGTTTACTCTGCA
>CAUYQU010071002.1:0-50055 GCA_963574635.1 Cheracebus regulus | reverse complement strand
TCTCTTCCTCTTTCTCTTTCATTTTTTCTTTCTTTTGCTGTTTCTTTCTTTCTCCTTTTCTCTCTTTTTCTAAAATCTCTTCCTCTTCCTTTCTCTCTTTCATTCTTTTTATTCTAAAAAAAAAAAAAAAAAAAAAGAAATCTTCCCACCTCAGCCTCCTGAATAGCTGGAACTATAGGTGCACATCACCACATCTGCCTAATTCTTTTATTTCTTTAGAGAGATGAGGTCTTGCTAAATTACCCAGGCTGATCTTGAACTGCACTCCTAGCCTCAGGTGATCCCAAAGTGCTGTGATTACAGACATGCACCTGGCCTGATAGTAAATATTTTAGGTTTATGGGTCACACAATTTCTGTTGAAACTTTACTGTTGCACCTGCTCAACTCTGCCATTTTAGTGAGAAAGCAGCCCCAAACAATACATAAATAAATGGGTGTGGCTACGTTCCAATAAAATTTTATTTTCAAAACAGGCAGCTACCAACAGATCATAGTTTGCTGACCCCTATTCTAAATGATCCAAAACTTTGACTTATAAAATACGTACATCACCAACAAATATAGAATGACCGTTGTGGGATTTTTGGAAGGATTTCCACATAGGCACAAAAGTAAGAAGGTGTCTAGTCACCACATATACCTAAATACGGATTCTGATTAAGTTAAAAACTAGGAGCTGGGTGCAGTGGCTCAAGCCTGTAATCCCAGTACTTTGGGAGGCCAAGGTGGGCAAATCCTTTGAGCCCAGGAGTTCCAGACTAGCCTGGGCAACAAAATGAGACCCTGTCTCTACAAAAAAAAAAATTAGCCAGACATGGTGGCACATGGGGGGTACAGGGGGGCGGGGCAGCTGAGGGAGGATCACTTGAGTTCAGGAGGTGGAAGCTGCAATGAGCGGAGACTATGCCAACACACTTCAGCCTAGGCAAGAGAGGGAGACGCTGTCTCAAAAATTAAACAAATAAATAAGTTAGTAACTAGCTGGCAGACAGACTGGCAACAATTCAACTCGGCAAATGTCCATGGAACAAAAAACTATACAGGCATCACAAGGGGACCCTAAGATGAGTAAAAGACAACACCTCTGCCCTCAAGGCCCAGCAGGCTGATGGGGCAGGGGAAGATGAGTTATACATATAACTACGAGGTATAAGGAAGGCTGCAATAAGTATTATAAAAGACATCACAATGACATGAGAGATGAAAGGGAATAACATGGGTAGGAGCAGGAAACCTCCAGGGATGAGGAAGCAGCTTGTAAAAATAAATGCAAGTTGTTTTCTTGCCTACACATCAGGGACTTTTAGCACAAGTTGGTCTTTACATACAATGACTATTCTGTATTCCTCTTTTGTTCACCCTTCTAAGTTCAGACAAGTTCTCAGAAACAGCTGCAAGAGAAAGGGTACGAGAAGGAGAACTGTGAGGGAGAGACTAACTCACCTTCTTGTTTCTCTAAGCTGTCTTTGCCGGTGCAGCAGCCTAGATGATCCTCAGCTGGAGAAAAGACTTCGGAAAAATTGAACTCGTCCTCTCCCGTCCACCAACCTTGGCTCTGAGCGTAACTCCTGAGTTCCGGGTGCTCTGCGTCGATCTTAGTGGTGAGCGAAAGCCGATTGCAAATGCACCTCACTCCCTCTGCAGAGAGTGCAAAACCCCATTAGTTAAAAAGGTACTTATAGAGACTTACTCAAGAAATGGAAATGTGTAGGGAATCCTTTCTCTGAAACACTGACTTTAACTACAGGGAGGAATCAATTTAATTTCTGAAGAGAGAAACGGACAATCCTTGAGTCTCTTTCTAGGAGAACTCCAAAAACGTTTGACCAGTCTTGACCGGGCATTATCACATTTTAAATGAGCAACAGTCACTTTACTCATCTTAAAAGCATAACCAAAAGGAGTATGTGAGGCTCTTTATTTTGACTACATAAGCCTCAAGCATTCATTACTTATACACACAAAAAAGGGACAGGTGCTTTGAAAGAGGTACTGAGTTAAGAAGACTTAGCAATCTATGAGAGTCTCCTCTAAAGCAATGCTCTATCGAATCTACAGAAAGCCCCCTCCCCGGTCTGATTTCTTTTCACCTGGAAAAACACTTTAAACCTCCACTCCTTGCCCAGATATATATGGTTTTTAAAAAAATACAAATTGAATACTTCATTCAACATTTTTTTCAGGTATCATTTAGAAAAGCATAGTGGCAATGATAATGAATTGTTTTAAAATAATGGAATATATTCATGAATATATGTATGTCTGGGTATGCGTGTGAGTGTGTGAGATAAAGTGTGTGTGTGTGTGTGTGTGTCTGAAAAATTTATGGGAGGCCGGGCGCAGTGGCTCATGCCTGTAATCCCAGCACTCTGGGAGGTCAAGGTGGGCAAATCACCTGAGGTCAGCAGTTCGAGACCAGCCTGACCAACATGGAGAAACCCCGTCTTTATCAAAAATACAAAAACTTAGCCAGGCCTGATTACAGGTGCACGCCTGTAATCCCAGCTACTCGGGAGGCTGAGGCAGAAGAATCGCTTGAACCTGGGAGGCAGAGGTTGCAGTGAGCCAAGGCCCTGTCATTGCACTCCAGACTGGGTGACAAGAGTGAAACTCTGTCCCAAAAAAAAAAAAAGAAAAGAAAAATCTATGGGAATTTTTTTCTTATAAAAATAGAAGAACTAAATACATCTAGAATCAGAAATGTCTGCATTCTGAGTACATTCCACTTTGAGGAATGAGGGCTTAGACCAGAAACTCTCCTACCAGCTGGCAGGCTTGCTATATCTTCTTCAAAACCTGAGCTGCAAATGCACACAAGACAACTCAGCCTTCCAGCTTCAAGATGATGTCTAGAGCACAAACACTAGGAAGTTATCAGCGCTAGCTTAAATGGGCGATTCCTACTTGATGTTTCCAGGGAGTATGCTGATCTTCCAAATTCTTGTAGAATGAAGTGAGAGAAAGACTCTAAACTACAAGCTACAGGAAAGCCATCACTGCCTGAAAACCAGTTCCCAGAGGCGGGAACAGTGCTGGATTGAGTTCTTTCAGTATGTTTTGCTTCACTAGTTTTCACTTCCAAAATAAGCATTCCTGGCTGGTGGGCATTGGCCCTTTGTCGTTTATCTTTTCAGAGAGCACCATAAAAGTACAATTATAAACAATTAAAAATAAAAACCAGTTCTGGCCTAAACAAGTGATTTTGGCATCATTCATACTATGCTATTAAAAAAATACTCTTGTAAGCCACTCTACAGATATGAGTTTCCAAGAGGGCAGATTTATAGTAGACATTTGCTTTCAAGAATGTTAGCATTTGGAAGACGGAGTGCATTAAATCTTATGCAATCCATCACACAGCTGCTGGGATCAGACGACACAAAATCAATGAGTCCAAAAAATAGTTGGGGTTCCTTTTTATGTAAATATTTAGTGAAAGGCAGCATCCATTTTGTGTAGATAATTTTTTAAGCTATATCTTGAAGAGATGCTCTGCTTTTGAAATTCAATCATAGATCAAAAAGTGGTTCAACTTAAAAGCAATATGACTGCTTTGAAGCATGGATTTCTAGCCCTCTTGTTGGAACCATTCAATAGTAAGACTTCATCTTAGGAGGGCTTTATATAAAGGAGTTTAAGCTCCTGCATTGCGGGAGAGTTGGAGACCGGTGGGCTGCACTGACTGCCTTAGTTCTAGAAATACTGGAAGAGCTGGGCAAGCAGGCACACACCCTGGCAGGTGGGCACATGCTGGGCATATGAGGCAGAGAAACTGTCCATGATTACTGATGGACACCACTAGACCATTCTGCACCCTAGGAAGAAGCCACCCCTGCCTCCAGACAGACACAGCCTTCATACAGCTTGGCCAGGAAGCCACAGTCTAGATTTCACTGCCTCACTGGGGCAATTTTGTATAGAGTACAACGTGCCCATCATCCAGAGAAGCCCTGATCACTGGACTAACTTTGTCCATGGAAAATGGTCTTGATTTCCATTTACTGTCGTAGATCTTCTGCTTCTAACTCAGGTCAAATTTGGTTCAATTTACCCCTAAGATAGGGATGGCAAACAAGTTTCATCCCCAACATCATTTTGGATTACTTGGAAGAGATGTCCTGGTAAGTTTAGTTAAGAAAAATACATAAGCCAAGAATAGGTTCAACAAAAGAAAAGTGTCGTGATTTACTCCTCCGCCATTAGCACAAAAGAGAAGAATGACAGTGCACACGCCCACCATGTGTTCACCACTCAGTCCCAAGGAGCTGCAGGGGCCAATTCCCTCTTAGAACTACTTGCCCTTTAGCCCATTCTGGGATCTCATTCTGTCCAGAAAGTGAGGATGCTGAGGTGGGGATACAAGACTACCACTCTCACCCCTCACACTTCCTTCCCCAGGGCTGTGTTAGAAGCCAGAGGCTGCAGGGGCCACAGAGCAGCGATTTTATGAGCACTAAATCCTTCTGGGTGGATCAACTAGTCCTCTGGTCTTCTGGGAACACTGTGTCACTGTGAGAGAAATGAACTTCACTCACAGAAACGCCAGAGTGGCATACACCGGTCCTCACACAGATCTCGGCTCCTATTTTAGAGGAACATGCCAAGCACAACGATCTCCAGGATTGGGGGTGATGAGGGGCTACTGTACAGTGAAGGGATTTGTTGGCCCGTTACACAAGAACAGTCACCATTCTCGTGGCCAATTATGGTTTAAACCATGGAATTCCTGGTAGTGAAAATCAGGCTTTTCCCAGAAAGCAAACAGAAAATACAAAATGTTAGGAGAGCGCTTCACCCCAGGTTCAGAAGACTCCAGGTTCTCTTCTTGGAGGGGCCTAGAAATGAGAGGCATGTCAAAGCACAACAGTCCCACACAGAGAGGACCTGCAGTGGCAGCGTCTTTCCTCCAGGTCTGACACTGTACGTGCAGGCCACCCCATCTCTGTGGCCTTCCCTGTCCTCAGAACTCTCCACCATCCGCATCCGCTCACCTGTGACTTTCTCGGCAGCCCAGTACTTCCCCACAGTCTCCAGCACCCAGGCTTCATCACGATCCACAATCAGATATGCACTTTGGAAGCTGTGGCAGGAGTCTGCATCTTCATAGTAATTCCCACCTTGTCCATGCTCTTCCAACAAGGAGACAATGACATCTAAGGCCTCTTTAGCTGTTTCCCCTCTTTCTAAACCAAGCCTGCAGGAAGGAAACCAGAAGCATACTTCAGTCATTTCATACAACAGGATTGTTACCAGAGTAACCAAGATTGGGCAAGGCTGAGTTATGAAGCATGCCAACCTGTATAAACATGTTAAGTATGCAGACCAATAAGCAAACTGATTAACTGCACTGTTAATCTCACATGTTCGGTTAAAAAAAACATATGGGCGGCCAGGTGCAGTGGCTCATGCCTATAATCCTAGCACTTAGGGAGTGGCAGGAGGATCGCTTGAGCTCAGTAGTTCAAGACCAGCCTGGGCAATATAACAAGACGTCTTCCTCAAAAAAAAAACCTTTTTTTTAATTAGCCAGGCATGGTGGCACACACTGGCAGTCTCAGCTACTTGGAAGACTGAGTCAGTACGATCGCCTAAGACTAGCAGGTTGAGGCTGCAGTGAGATGTGATCATGGCACTGCACTCCAGTCTGGGCAACAAAGTGAGACCCTGAAAAAAAGAATGAATGACTGAATAAATGAAAGAGAGAAAGAGGCAGGGGGGAGGGAGGGAAGGAGAGTGAAAGAAAGAGAGAGAGGAAGGAAGGAAGGAAGGAAGGAAGGAAGGAAGGAAGGAAGGAAGGAAGGAAGGAAGGAAGAATCCTAGGGATGTTCTCTGTCTTTGGTCATTTCCCACCCACATAGAAGAGTCAGGAACTCAGTGGCTTCTTTCTCTTGGAAGGCACCTGTCTTCCTCTCTTCTGACTGTCTCCCACAGAGCTGGCCGGCTCAGCTCTAGCCCTTACAAAACCACCTCTCTGTGGCATTTACTCCCTCCTGACTCTAACCTGAGCCAAATGAAATCAAGGCCCACTCTGGCCTTGATCTCCATTATTCCACATCAGGTATTTTGCTTGTTTATTAAAAGTGTTCAAATGCCAGACATTATACTCTGTCCAGAGAGAGCACTGTCCTCTGTCTCTGTCTCAGAGATCTTATTAGGAATGGGCAGCTGGTTCGGACATAATCAGCCTTTTTCTACATATTTCTCCTCCTACCTATCAATCTACATCTATTGGTACAGCTTAAAGCTTCAGTTATCAAAAAAACATGCATTACCTTTGGAATGAGACATCCAGCTCCCCCTAGCCTTTCCAATTGATAAACTCTTTAAAGAGGGCACTGATATGGTTTGGCCTGTGTCCTCACCCAAATCTCAGTATGTCCCAGAATGCTCACATGTTGTGGTAGGGACCCAAAAGGAGGTAACTGAATAGTGGGGGCCAGTCTTTCCCATGCTATTCTTGTGATAGTGAGCAAGTCTCACAAAAACTGATGGGTTTATCGGGGGTTCCCGCTTTTGCTTCTTCCTCATTTTCTCTTGCACAGTACTGCCCTCTGTGTGACCTTGGGTAGGTTATATATTTTGAACTTCAGTTTTATGTCATCTATAAAATGAATGCCCACATCATTGAGTTGCTCTAAGAATAGGTATATGAGATAACATCCATGAAAATACACAGTGCTAGTGCTTGGGACCAGGAAAGTGGTCAGTCAATTTCGGAAGGTAGGACACTGTGGCAGAGAAACTTATGACTCAGAGATAAATGGACCCAGCTTCTAGTTCTGGCTCTGCTACTTAGTGGCATTATCATCTGAAGTCGTGTGAGCTTTCCAAACCTTGAGTTTTCTCATCTGCAGAGTGAAAACAATACTACCTCCCTCTCTGGCTACTGTGAAAGAAGACAACACAGGCCATGTACTCAGGAAGTGTCCATTTATTCATCTGTTCATTCAAATTATAATTCAAGTGGCAGGAACACAGGCATCTCAGAACAGGGACAATGGCACTACTACGATGGTGGTACAAGCCAGTTCTTGGTGAATTTTCCACATGAGAAGTAATAACTATTTGAATTTATCCAATTTGATGCTTCCTAAAGGGATATTACACTGTGCTGCCAGGGAGAAGAAAAGATAATACAACTAATCTTTAGGCTTATTCTTATAACAGGCTTATTTTTATAGTCAAATGATTACATGACAATTCATTTGACATTTCTCATTTTAAGCTGATATAGGAAGATTTGGTTACAAGGCAGTGATTTACAAAGCTGAACCTTAAAACTTTAGGAGAATGAGAAAAGAATAAACCCATTAGAAGATTGAATTCAGCTGACTTTTCCTTTGGTCAATGTCATCTCCAAAGAGAAGGAACAGAAGCAGGCACTCATCTTATCTTGAGGATCCGGAACAAACAAAGGTGCTGTGAGTGCCTCTCAGAACCTCAAGCTGTGCACACTCAAAGGCCTCCTTCCTTCTTTCCACAGGTCCCTGGTGGCCCTCTGATCACAGTGCCTCATACAGATATTCCAGGCAGAATCCTGTTCCCAGGGCCTTTGCAGGGCCCCATCTTGGCCATGCAAACATGTGCTAGGATCATGTGAATACCTAACCTCGCCAGGTGTAACAGCGCCATCTTCGGAGCTTGTGACTTCTATTTTTTGATTTCCAGTGCACTCTCCTGATGTTCTTTCTGCCTGTTTCCATTCCACATGGAGGCCCTGGCACTTGCACTTGCCCTCCCATGCTGATGTCCGATGGCAGAGTCCACAGCAGGACCTCAGCACTATCCACAGACCCAATTCTGATTTCACTCTCCTATCCCTTGTGCCAGGACCGTGAGTCAGAGATACCCCTTTGTCCCACCTGATCACTCCCACCTAGTCTTCCTACCATGAGACAAGGACAGGACCAACTGCTCCATAGTACAAGGGCCGTGAATAACACCAGGGTTACACCCTCACCCTCTGCAACTGAGAAATGCAGATGAATCCCGTGTCACTGGGTACAGAAGAGATGCCAGAGAGACCTGGGGCAGCAAAAGTCGCTTGACATCCAGAGGCCTATTTTAAAGCCATTCCCAGCAGTCTCACCTCCTACATGGGGCAGATTCATATGATATTCCAGAAGAGGGCAGTGCTCTTCTGGCCCCATGCCTAATTAATTTCATGTTGGCTGCTATCCCTCCACATGGGCAGGACCAGGACAGGGAAGGGGAAGAAACTCAATGGGTCAAGGTTAGAGTTCCACTATAACACCTATCTTCTGTTCAGTTTAAATCCTTCCAAAGTGTGTGCTTTGTCCAGCTTGTTCTGGGTCTGGGAATTAGATGCTCCTGAATTCAATTCCTACTTTTATGGGAAAATCTTTCCTTGGGAGCCCATGACCTTCTCACACGTATGTCAAGCTCACCCTGCCCATTCCTAAAAAGTTAACACATCTCACTTAGAAAGATGAGTCACACCTGTACTTCCCCTGCTTAAAGCCCCTTTGTTTAGAAGCTCTGCTTATCTTTTCAACATCTGTGCCTCTATAGATTAGGGGACCACTGTCCCTTTCTATCCCAAATCAGGTAAAACTAGATTTGCCATGGATATATAATCATTGCCTTGGGAAAAGTAATAAAAATAGGCAACACTGACCCCTTAGAGGGATGGGCCTGGTATTCTTACAGGACTCAGATACAAATAATCTTCCCTTCTCCCCACAATCAAGCAGTCTGCAAGGCCCTTCTAGGGTCAGGACCTTTTAGAAATTAGAAATTCCCAGTCTTCAGCCAGAGGGCTAGAAGCAGGAAGGTAACGCTATGAAGTGAATGTTTCTACCCCTGGTTTCCCCAAAAATTCATATGTTAAGCCTCATCCCCCGTGTGATGGTATGGTAAGTGGGGCCTTTGGAAGGTGATGAAGTCATGGGGAGGGGAGGCACCATGATGGGATTAGTGCCCTTAAGAGAAGAGACACCAGAACGTGTCCTCTTTCTCTCTGTTCTCCTCAAAGCATGTATTACAATAGTGTTCAGGAAATAGTAACTCTGATTACACAGGTTCTTTCCTCCTACAGTGAGCCTCCTTTTAATCACCTGTGAGACCTCACATTCACCAACAACCTAGAGACAAACTATAGACCTTTCCAAATTTTCACACTGGCCTTTTGTCAAGGACTTTTGTGATTTTTTAACATGACGAAGGTCTAATGGAATGTGTTCAGAATTATACGATGTTCTGAAATATTGGAATTGACTAGGTTTCAGTGTCACCGTTTAACACTGTTTAGCAAAAGTCATTGTGCAGGGAAAAAAAAGAATAAAGTAGTTATGCAAAGGGAAGAAGAGGCATGAAACTGCAAGAATGCAGCGATCTGCTGGAGCCAGCTGCTACCAGCTTGGAGAGCAGATGGTTAAGTTTCAGGGATTTTGAGCCAGTTGTGAAACTGTTGGTACCTTTAAACCCATCATGATGGGAGTATTTACACACCCCTTCCCCCTCTGTGCCTGGCTTGCCCTTGGCAGGCATGGGATCCAGGCCAGTAATATGAACTGAGTACAGCCTGCAGGTCCAAGTGGTGGAACAAGCCCAGCTGCCTGACCAAAACTCAGGCAAAGGTGCTACCAGCCACAGAGGTTTCCGGCTAGAAAGCAACACCCTAAGGATCCTGTGACACTGGGATTACAGGCATGAGCCACTGTGCCTGGCCAAATTCCCACTTTTATGTTAGCTTCTATTGGCTACTCATTAATTGGAACCAACTTCATGAAACATGCAAAAATGTGTATGTGCCTTTATGTACCTCTTCCTCTAGAGAAAGGAACTAGTGGTCAGAGAAGAGCGAATCATAAATAACCAATGAAGCTTAACTTTGAGATAAACGTAACTGAAAACATATTATAAAAACAATATTGCCTAATGCTTACATTCTCACAAGCCTCTAGGACACATACACAAAGTATACCTTTATCTTAAAATCAATGCCTATTACATTGCTACTGTCATTCCCTTATGTCTCTATGAACTGAGGTTGGAGTTCACATGTTGCTGGAAAGCACAAAGTACCAGGATAAGTATAGGGACAACTGCTATATTCACTGAGTAACCACAGTCTGGCAGGCACTTGAAAGAGCATGTAAAATGGACATAGCCTGCTCTCACAGGAGCTGTCCAGGGAGGGGCTGGCAGTAGGTACAGAGTGCAAGCAAGGGCAGAGGAAGGAATGGTTCCTCACATAGCAATACCTAGGGAGGCACTAAGCCCCATATTGAGGGACTGCAACCAACTGATAGAAAGTTTCTTCTGGAGCAGTGGTTCTCACTGTAACTGTGCATCAACACCACCTGGAGAACTTGTTAAAACAGGTTGCTGGCCCCTGGGTGTGATGTGGGGAGGAGAATTTACATTTCTAACAAGTTCCCAGGCAATGCTTGTTCACCAGCCACACTTTGAGAACCACTGCTCTAGAACTTGCCACTCAAACTATGGTTTTTGGACCTGCAGTATCAATATCATCTGGAGTGTCTTAAAAATTAATACAGGAATTAAATCATTAAAAGGGAACTCTGGGGCTGGATGTGGTGGTTCATGCCTGTATTCCGAGCACTTTGGGAGGCCGAGGCAGGCGGATCACTTGAGGTCAGAAGTTTGAGACCAGCCTGGACAACATGGTGAAACCCTGTTCCTACTAAAAATACAAAAATTAGCTGGGTGTGGTGGCACACACCTTAATCCCATCTACTCAAGAGGCTGAGGCAGGAGAATCACTTGAACCTGGGAGAAGGAGGTTGCAGTGAGCTGAGATCATGCCACTACACTCCTGGGTAACGGAGCAAGACTCCATCTTAAAAAACAAAAAGGGAATGCTGGGTAATGAGCATGAGTTACTTTTAGGATTTCGTTGGTATAAAATGACCCTTCAAAATCTGGCTATGCTTGGCTGAACTGATCACAGCTGCTTTAAAGATAAAACCAGACCTTGAACTCAAAGATGCACTTAAGGTGCAGATACCTGCGACTCCATCCCCACCCTGAAGAACCTACCAGTGACATGGTCCTCTTCACACCCTTTTTACTGCAACAGCCAGACATGGCTAGCCCAAGAAGTAGTTAAAGTGATATGGCTAAGGTTAAACTCTCACCCTGTCATCTACTCCTGACCTTGCTAATTATCACAATGCCAAGTCTGTGACAAATATGTCTCCTCTGTCTATCTCCCTCAGTCTTGTAGCTTCAGGTCAAATGCACCTCCTCCTCAAAGCATTCCCAAATATGCCCAGTCTGTGATAATCTGTGAACATCCAGCAGTGTTTGCTGAAGGCCACACCCTGGAATTCTGTGCCATTCACATGGCATCAAATCTCAGATCACTTTGAGTTACCTCTCTCCTACTAACTTCTTACATTGTTCTTAAAATTTCCATTGCTCAATTTTCTTCGTCCTGCAACAAGACTAAAATCCCTTTGAAGCTTTGAGCTGCTTCATGTGCCCACAGAGTCTAGCACAAAGTAGATATTCAGTAAACTTTTGTTGTTTTACTGGTTGATAATCTTAAAAAGATATATCAGGGGCTCAGAAGAAAGACAAAAAGTCCCCTTTCACTGTCCCTTAGAAATCAATTGTTAAAATGGTAATTTTGTCTGTTCTATTAGTCCCATACTGCAAATACAGTAAAAAAATACTGAAGAGCTGTCAAAACATAAGCTCAAAACTTGTTATTCTACGCATTTCATTTTGCTAATCAAGAGAAAACTGGCTGTAAATAACTGGCTGTAAGAAAAACTGAGTTTTTCTGCCTTTTCCCCAGCTCAGGGAAGCTGCTCCTGCCGACTGTATAAGAAGGAGGAACAGCAAAGAAGCGTAAGGAAGGCAGGAGGGCACTGTGCTACCAAAAGGGTGTCCCTCCCAGACCTCTCCATCAGGTGGCAGAGGAGTGAGTTGCAGAGACTGCTGTCTACATGTGCCATTTCCCCCTACAAACTAAAGTCAAACTCCCATTCCTTTTTCTAGGATTAGCTTTGGGAGTTCTTCAGAAGTCATCCAATCTAGACCTCATATTGAAAAAATGAGGAAACTGTGGCCCAGAGAGGTGATGTAACTTGGTACATCCAAACTGAAAGCCAAGATCTCTGGCTCCCAGCCCAATCTTCTTCCAACTACGTCATGATTCTATTGCATTTCACTATTTCAGGGACAAAAGAAGGCATTTCGGAATGTTGTTTTGTTTCAGCCTACCTTCTACTTTAGTCATTCATTCAAAATTCAGTTACTGATCACCCATTACAGGCCAGGCACACAGTTCCCAGTGCTTATGACACAGGAGTGTATAGACAAAGATCCCTGCCCTATCCAGCTCACATAGTCGGTTCCTTCTGCTTCATAGTGGCTGGGAGAGGAGGAAAAGGAAGAAAAAAACAACTAAGACGCAGAGAGGAAAGGAGGAAAATGATCTCTGTTCTATTTTTCTTTTCTAGTTTATGATTTTTTATAATTTTCTTATATATATATATATGTACATATATATATATAATATATTTCAAATACTATAAAATCTGCCCATTTAAACTATACAGTTCAGTGGTTTTTAGTTTACTCACAAAGTTGTGCAAATATCACCACAATCTAAGGTTCAGAATATTTTCCACACTCCAAAGAGAAAGCTCATACCCATTAGGAATCATTCCCCATTCTCTCACCCACAACCAAACCCCAGGCAACCACTAATCTAACTTCCTGACCCTATGGATTTGCCTATTCTGTATATTTCATATAAAGAGAATCATACAATATGTGACCTTTTGTGTCTGGCTTCTCTCAGTATAATGTTTTCATCATGTTTTAGTATGTATCTGTACTTGACTCTTTTTTTTTTCAGAGTCTTGCTGTTGTCGCCCAGGCTGGAGTGCCGTGGTGTGATCTCAGCTCACTGCAACCTCCGCCTCCTGGGTTCCAGCAATCCTCCTGCCTCAGCCTCCCAAGTAGCTGGGATTACAGGCACCCACCACCACGCCTGGCTAATTTTTGTATTTTTAGTAGAGACGGGGTTTCAGCATGTTGGTCAGGCTGGTGTCAAACTCCTGACTTCAGGTGATCCACCCACCTCGGCCTCCCAAAGTACTGGGATTACAGGCATAAGCCACCACGCCCAGTCACTTGATTCTTTTTTTATTGCTAAATAATATTCCATTGTAATCCACTCTTTTATTCCATCATCTTAAAGTTTCTATCAAAAGGCACACATCATCTTTAGAAGGATTATGTTAAAAAAAAATACAGGGTTTAGGGAGAAATAAATCCTGTCCCCATTTCCAACCTTTTCTGGGAAGTTGTTTCAAAGAATCACCAAGCAGTACCTGACCAGATCCATTCCCAGCAAGGCTTCTGTCTCAGCAGCTGGCTCTCTGGTGCTGATAGCTTCATTGGCTATGCACACTCCATGTTCATTGGCTCCCATTTCTGCCCCCCAGAGCCAGGCAGGTCTGCTTATCATTATGGCATGGGTCCTCGGAACTTGGTTGATTGAAATGTAAGTGCACTGAAAAACAGACAGGAAGGAAGATGCCATCACCTGTTAGGTACCACCTGGTTTCCACCTGGGTACTTATACCAAACCATCGTATCAGAGCCAAAAAAGAAAAGGCCTTGGGGATACTCTGATTTTTTTTTTTCTTTTTCTTGAGACAGAGTCTGGCTCTGTCGCCAGGCTGGAGTGTAGTAGTGTGATCTCGGCTCACTTTAACCTCCACCTCCCAGGTTCAACTGATTCTCCTGCCTCAGCCTCCTGAGTAGCTGGGATTACCGGTGTGCACCAATACACCCAGCTAATTTTCTTATTTTTAGTAGAGACGGGGTCAGGATGGTCTGGAACTCCTGACCTCGTGATCTGCCAACCTTGGCCTCCCAAAGTGCTGGGATTACAGGCATGAGCCACCACACCTGGCCTAGGATATCCTGATTTTTAAGTCTTTTCAATGCAGCTCAAAAGTCTCCCTGGTGAGTTTCAGTCTGTGTGGCTCATGCCAATCTATTTCTGGTGCTTACGTAATAGGACAATTATCTTGAACCAGGTATTCAGCCAGTCATCATCCTGAACATCCTAAGCCTGCCCATTTCAACAGGCACAGGCGGCTGCCAGCATTCACCAGTACTGAACAGAGCTATTTACGAGCCCTACCTTCAAAAGAAACTTTACCTAGAAGCCTAAGATAGAAAGCAGATAAAAAGGAAGATGCTTTGTCTAAAGAAGACAGGTCCCTGATTCCCCCTGCAAGGACCTTTGGGGTTTCCTGGAACACAGTTTGACAACCTACATGATTGCTCTAGTGGTGGAAAACAGAAAATGATCATAACATTTGCATTTAACTATTGCATTACAACGTATACTCTGCACTGTGACTTCCCTGTCTGTCCCATTTGATCCTCACACTCAGACAATGAGGTAGACACAGAAGGAAACAGTCCCACAGAGGTGCATCCCCAGCTGCTGTCAGAACTGCAGAACACACAACTTAGTCGTATATCTTACCTTCTCCAGGCTGCCGTGGCTTTATCTGGAAAATGAGGGAGCTAATTTGAGTCAAACTATTTCTTCCAAGTATTTTTTACCTCAGAACACTTTCTTCATACAAACTCTTACACAGAATCATAAGCACAATAAAATCGGTCAAAGTATGTCCAGGTGAAGGGAGGAAGAGGCTGGAGACCAGGATGGAGGTAACCCTGGGAGCCTCGCCCTCCTGTGCTTCCTTTTCCCCTCCCCACATTGTGACCCACTGCAGGGGAACCTGCAACTACCTTCCCCATGGGAGCCTCCTGACTCTGACATTCTATGAGCCTACGACACACTCTTCACGCTCCTTGTGTGGTGGACGCTGTATTGAATTCAAGGCTCTAAGTTACATAGTACTCTGGAGCTCTCAAGGGAGAATTTTATCAGCTGCAGGAGTCATTTACATTTTAAATCGGGCAGCTGAAAGCAACAGCAGCCTTGGATCTTTCTTTTTTTAACTCAAGACCCAGCTATATTGACTGAATGGAGCCCACAAAGTTATTCTGTATTGATTTCCCATAATCGCTAAACCTCAGGGAAGAGCTGAAACCCGTATGGTATGCACAGTCATTGGTCAGGTGACTTTTGGTCTGCGCAGTTCATGTTAGGTGTTGGTCTGCACTGGGACAATGTCATTTTACTTGATAGATATTTGCAGACTGAACGCTAATTACATCCAGAGGTTTTCAAGAGACTCTTGAATTTTTCATGGCAAATTGACAATAAAATACACTCGAGATTTTTCCCCTGTGCAGTTCCCAAAAGTTATTTATTTTTAAAAAAATGATTCTTATAGAGCAAAAAGCTGGCCAAAGCAGTAATCAAACTCTGCTCCTCTGTGCTCTTCTGAAATGGAAGTGAAGTTTACATCTTAACATTGTGCTCTATGTCAAAAAGTAGTCCAGGAATTGACCAACACTTTCCAAAACCCCTGTCCCCACTGAGCAAGCACCAGTGACAACTTTTGTCTTGAAAACAATGAGTAAATAGGAAAAGAATCTCAGCTTCTTAAGCACAGATTTATTATACAAGTTTTAAAAAGGGAAGGAAAAAAGTAAAAATTAGGAAATGGTCTATTTGTCCTCAAATTCATTTTTACACATTCATTTCCATCTCCCCAGGTATTTACAGAGCACCAACTATACACAAAGCATTCTGTACCAAATGCTGCAAGCAGAACATCAGTGAGAAGGCCCAGGCCCTGTCCTTTTGGCTGGGGAGAAAGGCGAAGGCGTGCACACAAATTCCTATGAGCCCCAGCCAGCCTCAGTGCCTCCAACGCCTGCCTACTTCATTCCCGCAGCAACTTGCTGCCGCCTCCTGCTTTTCCCTTCTGATCAACCTGACCCTGCTCTGCTTTTCCTCTTTCCCATTCCACTCCATTTATCCCCCTCTGAAATACTATAAAACTGACGGACTTATTACATATACTCTTTATGTATACTATCTCCCCTAGCTGCAGTGTAAGCTCCAAGAGGGAAGGGGAATATCTTTGTTGTTTAGTTCACTGACATACCCCAAGTCTGGTAAGTATCAGGCATCAAAAGCCTTTTTTTTTTTTTTTTGGATGGGTGGCTGAATGGATGGATGAAGAAATTACAAAGGTCTAAGGGAATATAGAAGGTAAAGGTCCAAAGAAATGAGGAAACACATTTGCATGGCCCTCTAGAGGCTTTATCAAGTGGGAGAAATCTGTGTTGACCTTGAAAACCGGGCCAGACATCCAGGTACTCCAGACAGAGCTAAGAGTGTAAGAGAGGAAGGGACATGTCAAGGGTCTCCATGGCCCAGAGAGGTCCCTGCTGTGCCATGTGGGGGAGCTGCTGTGATGTCACTGAGGCACAGAACTGCAAGGCTTAATATGGACTGCCTGATTTTAAAAAAATGTTGACAATTGAATCAAAAAGACCAGATGGTCTTCGTAGGAGTTCAAAATATATGCAGCCAACTTGACACTTCTCAGGCCAAACTCGGAATGATGAGGAAGGAAGGGGATCCCCAAGTAGCCAGATGGGCCCAATCAGCCCTCCTAAGCACTAGACCGAAAGCCAGGCAGCCAGATCCCTTCACAGGCCTCTAGCCTGGAACACATGCCCCTTGCTGCAATCTTTGTCACGGGCCACAGAGCACGGGCCTCACAAGGGTCCTTCAGTGACAGCTATTCACACCCGCCTCATTGTGTTTTAAATCTGGCTAATCACAACCAGGTGGGGTGGGGGAGGGGTAAACACACTTGTCTCATATAGATAGACTGGCTACTTAAAATCCCACTTTGGTAGCAAATCTCACAAAATCCAGAACATTTACACAAACTTTAATTAGCTAAACTTGGTAAAGTCAGCCATCTGGAACATGAACTCCAAAGTCATTTTTCAAAACAAAATCCACCAACCTGTGCAACTGCCACATTATTAATGAGCCAGAGAAGTGGGATTTGAGGAAGCAGAAGAGGTTTCTCCAGGTACAAATATCGAAAAAGCACCTGACATCTTCTTTCAGTGTGGCAAAAACAATTTAGTTCCCCAAGTAAAAATTCCTAGCCTAATTTCTATTAGAAAAGAAAAAGAAAAAAAGGAAAGTGTTCACCACTTAAAAGATGGATCTTTACAGAGACGGTTCTGGTCTCAGCTTTGGTTATTAGAGTGAACTGTGGAAAGAGATGAGTGATTGGTCTTTCTGCCCCACGGCCACTCCCACTCAGCCTTTCATAAAACAAATCTGTCAGCTAGTGTGACTTCTGGGTGCCCAAGTCACATAACAATATAAGAATGCCCAGAGCAGGAACGTGGTGAAGCATGCTTCTAAATGTCAGCACTACACAGTGCTAATCACGGGGTTTCCAAGGATCTGCCTGTCCTGAGCTTGCCACTCTCTCAGGGTCCACCCGCCAGGTTAGAGGATAGAAAACACGAGCCTCCAAAAAACTAGAAAACTAGAGCCAAAGACATGAGCCTTCAAAAACCTCTAGAAAACTAGAGCCAAAGACAAAAACAATTCTGCAGAGCAAGCCCTTCATTACTTTGTGTGATTATGTCGAAAATGAAAAGCAAGATCAGCTTCATGCGTCACTCGCCCCATCCACATTCCAGCACACACTATTTCTGGATACCACCCAGTGAAAGGGGAAACAGAGACACTCATACAATAGATGTTTCAATTAATGAAACACAACCATTGTGCCTTTCGTACTGTACTCAGATGGTGAACACAACCCTGGCACCACCAGCGAAAACCATTGTGAGATGAGTTGATGAGTCAGCCAAACTTCTGAGGGTGGGGGAAGATGGCAAAGAAAATGGGATGCTTTAGAGAGATGTTTTTAGCATTTAAAAATTTGTAGCTCTAAAGAAGCATTGATAATTATCACTGAGGGTTTTTTATTTATTTTTGATTACATATGTGAGTGTGTGTGTGTGCGTGTGTGTATTTTTTTCTTAGAGAGATGGTGTCTTACTATGTTGTCCAGGCTGTCCTCCCAATGCCCGGGCTCAAGTGATCCTCCCCTCTTAGCCTCCCAAGCAGCTGGGACTAGAGGTATGTGCCACCATGCCCTGCTTGTTTGTTTTTATTTTTTACCCCAGTATCTTGCCTGCTATTTGACTGATTTTAGAAAATGTATTATTAAGGTTTATATAAGTTTAAATAAAGACAAAAGAAGTTGCTGAGATCAGAGGGCAACATCCTCAACCACACTTTAGAAGAACTGTTTTTTATTTCACTGAAGCATAAGATCTTTCGGGAGGGACAATGCAAAGGTCTGAGATCAGAAATACATTTGGGAAAGGGGACATTATGGAAGGAAGCCCTCTGCTAAGCCACGTTCTCATGGAAGTGAGGGCAATACTTCTGACTTCATACAAGACTAGGGACTCCTGATTCTGGAGCTGACGAGAAGAATAAAAAAAGAAAGAAAGGGGGAGGGAAGGGAGGGAGGAAGGGAGGAAAGAAAGAATAGTGTAAATCTGTCCAGTGGTTGTGGAGCTTTGCTCAGCTCTCTCTCATTCCAGAATGACTTGTGCTTTCCAATTATAAGAAATAACTTTCAGAATTAAAATTCAGCCCCCCTGCCGCAATATACACACACCCCACACACCACAAATATAGCTTCCATCTGGACAATTTTACTAACAATGCTACCAGCCATCATTAACTGGTAATTTTCTATTCTTCTTGTAAATATTTTCAATGATAAAGAAAGGAAAAATGATCTACTAAAAGCCTTCCCCAAATCATGTAAGTTATATAAACTCGTTGATGACACTGAATCCATACACCATTTCATGTAGAGGAGAACAGACATAAATTTAAGCTAATTTGAAAAAAAAAAAAAAAAAAAAAAAAGAAAATTATGAATAATTTAAAAAAAGAAATAATTGAGATAATATTACCAGAGACAGACTCCTTCAAAAAGTACTGTATGTCAAATCTAACTTTGTTATCAAGAATTCTGTCTCCATAAATTCTGGCATAATTAGCCTCTTGGACACATAGTATAAATAATGTAAACCTTAGCCAAAATCCATTGTTTTTCTGGAAAAGTAGTCTAATGTTAGATCCATTTTTTTCCTAAATAGAAGGTTCAACCATGTAAGAATGAACCCATGCCATCCATGGGCATGCACAGACACACACACACACACACACACACACACCATAACCCAGGAAGTTAATCTTCTGCTTCCTCAACACACCTACCTAGAGAAAGGGAGGACAGGACTTGGGGTAAAGTTCAGATGAGTTATCTGATGCATCCTCAGAGAGAACAGAGGGGCTTTCAAATATTGTTACCTATGTATCCATCCTACTCTGCAACCAAAAGAGAAGTTGTTAAAAGCCCAGAATCTACAAGGAAAAGACTAAAGAATATTAAATTAGGATGTTCCAATCTGCAAACTGCAGCTGAATAAAAATATCCAGTGTAATTTTGGAAAGTGAGGAACTCCATGCTAGAGGATCTTATTTCTTACTCTTCTAGCCTTAAGCATAGTGAACTTGACATGGAGATGATGGCTGGATGGGACTGACTGACAGGAAGATGCAGGGTGGCTAAGTGGACAAGTTGAAGGGAGGACCGCCTGGAAAGAGGGCTCCATTGGCAGGGTGGGTGAGTGGATGAATGAATAGTTCAGAGGACTTTTTAAATGGTTTTCGCATGTGTCCAGAAGTTGCCCTAGAAACCTCATACTTGAGTGTCAAGGTCCCAGGAAATCATTTTCTGAGAATATAACCATCTATTATATAATTATTTTTACATAATTATTAAATAATATGAATATTTTATGTAATTATTAAATATCTACATATAATTAAATTTTTATATATTTTAATTTATATATAATTTTTATATTTTTAAATATTCTTAAATTTATATATAATTAAATTATACATTAAATAATAAAATTATATTACGTGGCTGGTCCGATGGTAGTGGGTTATCAGAACTTATTAACATTAGTGTCACTAAAGTTGGTATACAACCCCCCACTGCTAAATTTGACTGGCTTTAAAAAGAAAAAAAATAAATAAAAAAAATAAAATAAAATAAAATAAAATAAAAATTATATTACGTGATTAAATTATATAATTATTAAATGATATGATTATTATGTATATGTGATTAGATTGTATAATTATTAAATATTTATATATGATTAAATAATTATTATATAATACATAGTTACATTCTCAGAAAATGATTTCCTGGGACCTCAAGACTCAAGTATGAGGTTTCTAGGGAAATGTTTAAAATGTTATGAAATGGGCTGGGCATGGTGGCTCACGCCTGTAATCCCAACACTCTGAGGGGCCAAGGTGGGTGGATCGCTTGACCTCTAGAGTTCGAGACCAGCTTGGCCAACATCATGAAACCCCGTCTCTATCAAAAATACAAAAATTAGCCGGCCGTGGTCGCACATTCCTGTAACCCTAGCTACTTGGGAGGCTGAGGCAGGAGAATTGCTTGAACCCGAGAGGCGGAAGCAGATCACTTGAGCTCAGGAGTTTGAGACCAGCCTGGCCAACAGAATAAAACCTTGTCTCTACCAAAAATACAGATATTAGCCAGCTGTGGTGGCATGTGCCTGTAATCCCAGCTACGTGGGAGGCTGAGGCAGGAGAATCACTGAACCCAAGAGGCAGAGGTTGCAGTGAGCCAAGATTGTGCCACTGCACTCCAGCCTGGATGACAGAGTGAGACTCTGCCTCAAAAATAAAATAAAATAAAATAAAATAAAGTGTCATGAAATGGCTGAAGAATAGATGGGTTTTTAAGTTCTTATTCTTCATAGTTTAAAAAGTCTATATTTTAATAGTTGTCTGTATAAAAGTTACATGATAGTAATTGTGGCTCCTAAACCTAAATATGGAAAGATCCCATTATTCTGTACTTGGGACAAGTATAGGAGATGGAGATAAATGTAACTGTAAGGGAACTCAAGGGGTAAGAGTACATTTGAAAAGCGGATTCAGTAGTATGTGATGTGCCAAAGATAGTTTTGAAACTGATACCTGGAGTCACAGCAATTCTCAACAGTAGTCAGTTCTAAAAAAAAAAAAAAAATCCCTCTTCACAATGTTCTCTTAAAGCTTTACAAAGTGCTTTCATGCATCAGCTCACGTGTGTCTCACCAAAGCCTGTAATGCAGGCAGAGGGGGTATTATGATCTCTATCTGGCAAATAAGGAAACTGAGTTTCAGAGAGGCTCTAAGGCCCAAGACACTGTAAAGGGAAAGGCAAAACACAAACCTAGAATTCTCACCTGGGCCAGAACTCATCTCTTAGTTTGAAGTGGTTTTAAATTTCAATTGACATGAATAGAGGACTGTCAGGCTAGAGGGAAGAGGGGATATTGGTGTTGAGGCCTGGAAGGATGAACAGGAATCTACCAAGTAGATGAGAGGAGGGGAGAAGAAGGATCTTCTTAGCAAAGGACAGAAAGAGCAAAAGCACAGAAAAATGCTAATGTGTTATTTGCTCAAGAAACGGCAAGCAGTTCAGTGTAGCTGGGGCCTAGAGTACAAGCTGAGAGGGCCCAGCTAAGAATGAGAATAGAAAAGTAAGCAGGAAGTCATGTAACACTTATGGAGGTTAATTATTATAAAAGCTTTACTCTGTGACTCAATGATGCTACATTTGGAAGTACATGCAATGGCTATATCTACACATGCACAAAATGACTTATGTGCAAGGTTCTTCACAGCTGTACTTTCTGGATTAGCAAAATACTGGAAATAGTTCAAGTGTCCACCAATAGAGCACTAATTAAATAAACTATGGTATATCTCCACAATGGATTACTGTGTAGCTGTAAAAAAAATAAGGACAATCGCTAGATATAGAAAAATCTTTAGAAAATGTTATTAAGTGAAAATAGCAAATAGCAGATCTTTTCTGTAAGTTCAAAGTTATATATTAAAAAATCAAGTTTAATAGTAGTGTCTATAATGTGCTGCATTCACATAAAAATAGAAAATAAGGCCAGATATTCACTTTTTTGTATCTGCATAAAATACTAGAAATATATGCATGAAATTAATAAAAAGGGTCATACAGGATGAAAACAAGGGAAGAAGACGTCTTACTGTGAACCTTTTAAATACCATTCAATCTTTGAACCACATAAATATATGATTACCTACTCAAAATGAAAAATTACATTTTAAAATGTCTTTAGCCAAATGAGTTAAAAACTTATATCTACACAAAAAACTGCACACAAATATTTAGAGCAACCATGTTTTTAATTGCCAAACTTTAGAATCAACTAAGCTGTCCTTCAATGGATGAATAAATAACTTGGTATATCCAGACAATGGAATATTGTTCAGTGATAAAAAGAAATGTGTTATCAAGCTTGGAAAAGACAGGAAGAAACCTTAAATGCATAATACTAAGTGAAAAAAGCCAATCTGAAAAGGCTACACACTGCATGATTCCAACTATATGACATTTTAGGA
Source organism: Cheracebus regulus (assembly GCA_963574635.1). Taxonomy (NCBI): domain Eukaryota; kingdom Metazoa; phylum Chordata; class Mammalia; order Primates; family Pitheciidae; genus Cheracebus; species Cheracebus regulus. The sequence continues at coordinate 27,567 of CAUYQU010071002.1, read as the reverse complement.
AAGGCAAAACTATGGACACAACAGTAAGATCAGTAATTTCCCAGGGGCTAGGATGGGTGGGTGAATAGGCAGAGCACAGACTCTCTAGGGCAGTAAAAGTATTCTCTATGATACTGCAATGGCTTGTCATTACACATTTTTCAAAACCCATAGGATATACAACACAAAGAGTATAAACTACAAACTTTAATTGATAATACTGTATCAGGCCAGGTGCAGTGGCTCACACCCATAATCCCAGCAACTTTGGGAGGCCAAGGTGGGTGGATCACCTGAGGTCCCTAGTTCAAGACCAGCCTGGCCAACATGATGAAACCCTGTCTCTACTAAAAATACAAAAATTAGCTGGGTGTGGTGGCATGCACCTGTAATCCCAGCTACTCAGGAGGCTGAGGCAGAAGAATCGCTTGAACCCAGAAGGTGGAGGTTGCAGTGACCCAAGATCAAGCCACTGCACTCCAGCCTGGGCAACAAAACTAGACTGTCTCAAAAAAAAAAAAATACTGTGTCAATACTGGCTCATCAATTGTAGCAAATGTACCACACTGATGCCAGATGTTACTAGCAGGGGAAACTGGGGGGCAGGGTAAGGGGCTGTTTGGGGACTCTCTGTGCCTTCTGTTCATTTTTCTGTAAACATAAAACTACTCTAAAAATAGTCTATTAATTTAAAATAGAAAAGAATGAAAGAGAATAAAAGAAAAAAAAGTGAGCAGGATGCCAGTTGGGAAGAGTTCTGAATGGCATACAAATCAGCCCGGACTCTCATCCTATAAACAAAACCAAACACTTTTCAGCAAGGGCGTGACAGAGCTATGCTCTGGGAAGAAAATTCTGGTAACCCTGTAGGGAGAAGATCCCAGGAGAAAGAGACCCAGGGACCGATAAGAAGATTATAGCAGAAGAGAGAAGGAGTCAGTGTGAATGAGTCAGGGGCAGTGGGGAAGAGACGGACACACAAGAGAGGGGGCAGAGGGGCTCAGCGACAGCTGTCCCTGTGGGTTGGGATGGGGGCAGGGGCATGAAGGTCCAAGTTTCCCGCTGGCTTCTAGCATAAACTATGTGGCCGACAGTGGTGCTGTTAGAACAACAGGGATATATGAGCTGGGGAAAATGAATTTGCTTTCTTACCTGTGGGTTATTTCACCTGTAGAATATGCAAATGGAAATGCAAAGAGGCAGCTCAAAACACAGGTATGGAACTCAGAAGAGAGGTCAGAGCTGCCTTGGAGGCTAACTATGGTATATATCAAGCTGTACTTATTTATGCAAGGGGATAGGATTTAACCTAAGTATATCTGAGCAATCATATGCCATGGGTTAACTAGTAAAAGGAATCTACCTTCCTCTTTAAAATAATTGTAACCATGAGAGTAAAGTAAGAGTTATTTAGCCTATCCTCCAAAAAAGAAAACGCACTTTTTTGAACTATTTATTTCAGACACGTTTATAAATGGCTTTGCGTGATTTTTGTAGTTACCATGACTACTTAACAAATTACGTGGTATAATTTATGGTGTAAAAAATTTAGCGGTGTAAAACAACTTTTTTAATGCTCATGGATTTGAACAGCAAATAACAGGGATAATGTGTCTCCATTCCAGTGTCTGGGGCCTGGAATCATCTGAAAAGTCACTGATTCACATATCTGAGAGACAGAGAAAGAGAGAAGCTGTATCCTTTTATGGCCCAGCCCTGGAAGTCACATAGCATCACTTCCACCATGCTCCACTGGTCAGAGCAATCACAAGCCCTCAAAGATTAACAGTGAGAGTGAAGGGTACAGACTCACCTTTCCCTCTTCATGGGAGGAGTGCCCTTCACACTGGAGGAAGGGCATGTGGGATGGGATTTGGTGCAGCCACCTTTGGGAACTTAAATCTGCCCACGTGAAAATCAAAGATTATTTCAGTTGTATGTCTCTCAGGAAAAAAAGATTAAAATGTGCAGGAAGGACAAACAGGGAATGTCAGTGACAATTCAAACCAGCAGACTTTATCCACACAGAGTCCAATCTGTTCTGGGAAAAGGGAGAAACATTTGGACCCAAATAACATGGACATTCACTCACTGATAAATACCCATTTAAAACCTAACATGCTCACCAGGGAACCTAGCACTCTTCTTCACCTGTGTGAAAGGAAAATAACACTAAAGTTTTAGGGGCTTTTATTAAGTTAGTGGCTCAGTAAGAGAGTAAAGTGGGTCTGGTGAAAGCCCTGTAGGAGACAGTCTACCACTGGACCATCCACAGACAGCCCATGTGAAGTCCTGCCACCTGCCTGTTCATTTCAGTGCCTTTGTTAAATTCATGTAAAATAAGCAGCCCCTCATAGAGTTCTGTTGCTCTGTTGTGCTAATTAATGTTTTTAAAGGACTGGAATGGAGCCAGTGATTTAAGATTTAAATAAGAAAATAAAATACAAATTGGATGTAATGGAAGAGTTTAAGAAAATACAAACTGATGAAAGCCTATTCGAAACCAAGCACAGTCATCAGAAAAATCAATTTCTTTTGTGAAGCACAGAACACCAAAGAATAGAGGTTATGTAGTGAAAAGAGCTTATTCATTTACTAGACCTAATTTATTTTCTCCAGATTTTTCAGCCTCTAACAAACTATCATCTAAACACATACACACATACGGAAACACATATACATAAATATACTTATAAATAAAACATAACCAAAAAGGTTATGCCCTGAATGCAAAGATGGTTCAATTTATCACATAAATATAAAGAAAAAATAAGTGATTATTTTCATAATTACTGAAAAGATATTTAACAAAATTTAATATCGATTCCTGAGTTGTTGTTTTTAGAAATATTCAACATAGAAATTCATGTACACTTTGTTTTTTAAAAGAGATGGGGTCTCACCATGTTGTCCAGGCTAGTCTTGACTTCCTGGGATCCTCCCACCTCAGCCTTCAGAGTAGCTGGGACTACAGGCATGTGCCATCACACCCAGCTTATGTAAACTTTTTAATATAAGCCAGGTGCGGTGGCACATAAAACTATATAAATCTCAGTACCAAAGCCAGCAGCTTACTTAATAGGGAAGCATTAGAGGGAGCCCCATTCAGGTCAGGTGCAGAGGCAAGGACACCCACTGTATCCACTACTACTTAATATAGAACCTGAGCTATAAGCCAAAGCAATCAAACAAGAAAACAATTAAAGACAGAAGAACAACTAAACAATCTCTATGTGCAGGTGATATAACAATAAACCTGGAAACCCCAAGAGAATCAATGACAAAAGCTGACACAACCAATAAAAGAATTTAGTAAAATAGCAGAATGTACTACAATTAACATAAAATAGCCATCATGAAAGTTTGACAACACATTCTGGGAAAATGAAGAAACGGGCATTGTCATACAGTGTTGAAGGGAATGAAAAATGCTACATCACCTATGGAAGGAAATTTAACAATAAAATTACATATTTATTTACATGTGACCCAGCACTTCATTTCTAGGCATCTATCCCAAAGAAATACTTACAAAATCATATTTTTAAGACTCCAAATAAGAATTGATGGATAATTTTTAACATGATAAAAATACATAAACTGAGACTAGACACTATGACAGATGCATAAGGCTGTTATCCACTTCAGAATTATTTGTAATAGCAATAGACTGAAAACAACCCAAATGTCCAGCAGTAACATGGGGCTGGTTAAACTATGATACATCCATAGGATGAAATACCATGCAGCTCTAAATGAGGAATTAAGATCTGTATGTACTGTATGGAGTGATCTCCAGAATATGTATTGAGTTGAAAAATACAAAGTAGAGATTCAACCTGAGAAAGTTGATGAAGAAAATAAAATAATAAAATAAAATGAAAAAAAAATGCAAGGTAGAGAAAAGTATATATGGCATGCTGCTGTTAATCGAAGAAAGGAGTAAAGGGACTAGGATGAATACGCACGTGTGTGTGTGATTTATTACGTGTGTGTGTGTAGTTTTGCAAATGGAAGGATAAACCAAGATCTTCCAAAACATGATTACCTACAGGACAAAAGGCCACAGAGTAAAGGGACAAGGATAGAAGTTAGACTTCTGTGAATAAATCTTATTTAGTAGATTTGACTTCAGAACCACGTAAATAGTTTACTTAATTATAAAACAGCCATAGCAGTGAGCACAGAGCTCTCCCATGACCTTGTTTTCAAGGCTATGCGCAAACCTGCATGGAAACAGGAATCAGCAGAACTGACATGACAGCTCTGACTCACAGGCAAGCTTCCAAGAAAGGAGTTAAGGTGTGCTGGTGGCAAAGCTAGAGAAAAGAGAGTAAGTGTGACTGGCGAGACTGCAATCCACAACTTACCTCAACCTTGCTCTCCTGTTTGTGATCAGCAGCTGAGAAATACACAACCTCTTGCACTTCATCTCTGGGCCGGGCTGAATTTTTCCCAAATACCACCAGACCATCCTTAGCACGTGGAGGGAAGGCCACAAAACAGTAACTTGGAGGAGCTGCAGCCATCCTGAAAAGAGAATGCCAGTGAGAGTGGAAATAGGCCTCACATGGAACATTGCAACAGTGAGTTCTTCAAATATATTTCACTAGCTAAAAGGGTTTTACTATTGAACTGTGCACAGCTAGCTCATTAAGAGATCCCAGCTGGCAAATGAAGGTGGGGTGCCTGCAGTGGAATGACAGAACCACTGAGACCAGATATTGTTTAATACTCTGTGGGATTAAATGAGCTCAGATTTGCAACAAGCCACAGTGGCAGCCAAAAGTGCAGTGATGTGGGAGAAAGGAAAGGAGGTTATTGTTCCAGGCAGAAGACACAGACACACCACACACACACACACACACACACACACACACACACACACATACACACACACTGCAATCTGTTCACAGTAATAAAAGAATAAATAAATGTACCTTACTACTAACTACACAAGTCCCTCAGATCCACAGATGAATAGCCACCACATAACAAATTTGAGATGTGATGAGGAAATGGGTCTAGAGATCAACTGAAAGATATCCTGCTTTGTTGTTTTTAGTAGTTTTACTCTACCTTGATGACGTAACACTCACACACCTTTGGAGGAATTCCATCGCCCCAGCTGCTCCTGAACTGGCTTGTTCTTTCCTACCTGGTCAGTGTACATCCTCACTGCTTCATCCTTCTTTCCTCATTTAGTGCTCTTTTCTATTTGGGAAAATTCATCCATGCTCAGAGCTTCCCTTGTCAGTTATATGCTAATGACTCACACATTTAATTCCAGCTGAGTTCTCACCTTAAGCCTCTGACCTACAGACCCAACTGCCTGCCTGATATCCGAAGCTGATTTCATCTTCTTCCCTTTTCAAGGTTCTTTATCTTCGTAGCCAAAGTAACCATCCTTACTATTTGCTTCTCCATTATCTAATATGTCACCAAGTCCTGAAGATTCCATCTCCTAAATCTCTGTGGAAAGTACCCACTCCTCTCCACCTCCACTGCCATCAGTCTGCACCAAGCCACCATCATCTCCAGCCTGGACCACTAGAGTAACCTCCTGAGGGGTTGCTCTAAACCCCTATTACTCCCCACTCCAAAACATTCTCCACATTGCAGCCAAAGTGATCCTTTGAGAGGGAAGATTTGATCAAGTCATCCCTGCTTCAAATACTTCAGTGGTTTCCTAAGGCTCTTGGAATAAAGACCAAAATATGATCAAGCTTGCTCCCACTTCCCAGCCTCATCTTATACCACTCACCCCTCCACTCTCACAATGCCAGCACACAGGCCTTTTTCTAGTTCCTCCAGTACCCTCTATACCTTTGCATACACTCCACGCTTTGTCCTCAGCGTTCTCTTCCCTGCTTCCTGTACCAAAATGATCTGCCTGGTTGACCCCTGTTCTTTCACGTACCAGCTCAAATATCACTCTAATACTTTAATTTGTGTTGCTATACTATACGCTGTCATAGAATCTTGTCCTTTTCCTTCAAAGTAATAATCATAATCTGAAATACTTGTTTATTACCAACAATCAATATTTAGTCTCTCCCCGCAAAGTCTAACAATAGGAAAGCAAGGACCTTTCTCTTTTGCACACCAATGTAACCCCAGCTCTACACTATGTCTTATGCAGGGTAGACTGTAAATAAGTGATAAACAAGTGCTCTTTTCTTGTTTATTAATAGTCCACCATAATGAAGCTGACTCTCTAATATCTCTCTTTCTCCTGCCATGCCTCCACACCTGGCTTGAATGCCTTTTCCTTAGTCTTTGTACATATCCTTCAGGATCTGATTCAAAACCCTTTTCTTTCATAAAGACTTCTATAAAGGACTCTCATTTATTCACCATCCACAAGCACTAATACATCAGTTTGTTAAAATAATGTACATGTGTTGCTTGTATGTTTCTTTACCTGTTTTAAAGAAAGCTCCCTGAAGGCAGGACTCATGCCATCCAACCATAGTAGCCCTTTCCCCAACCCCTGGCATCACAGGCACTCAAGAAGTATTATCTAGTGTACCAACTATTGTATTTGTATCATCAGTTATCCAACTTCCATGTGTTTTGTTTTATGACTCTGAAACATAAGTGAGAAGTAAAGCAATGTTCTTAGAAAAGCACTAGACTGAGATTCAAAACTTAGCTCCACCACCTACCAGCTATGTGACCTCGCTTAAGTCACTTTACCTGTCTGAGCCTAGGTTTCCCTTTTGCAAAGGTTTTGCCCCAGCCTACAGGTTTATCATGAGTATCAAATAAAATGATGCTTGAGAACATATTTTATAAACTGTGAAGGCTGCTTAAGTATAGGATACTTTGTTTGCTGGTGGTGTGTAGTGGCTCATGCCTGTAATCCCAGCACTTTGGGAAGCTGAGGCAGGCAGATCACTTGAGCCCAGAAGTTTGACACCAGCCTGGGTAACATGAAGACACCCTGTATCCACAAAAAAATCCAAAAATTATCCAGGTGTGGTGATGCATACCTGTAGTGACAGCTACTTGGGAGGCTGAGGTGGAAGGATCACTTGAGCCTGGAGAGACAGAGGCTGAGGCTGCAGTGAGGCAAGATCACACCACTGTACTCCAATCTGGGCACAGAGTGAGACCTTGTCTCAAAAAAAAATACTTTATTCGGGTTTTGACTGTTAAAATAGAGCAATATCAAAAATTTTCTGTTAAGCAAACCAAGCAAAATCAACTTGCCTCATTCCTAACTAAAGCAGTTACCAAATTGCAGAGTCATCAATAGTCTATGTTTAGAAACCTCTTTGTAAGGGACTGTATTGCTATTTCAATATCCAATCTACTTCAGGTTAATCTCTACATGCACACTCAGAGTTCTTCCCTGCATTGTTTATGGCAGGCACCTCCCCAGAGTGTAGAGAAATGGGGGAACCCCCACAATTCTGAAAATAATTCCCTCCTAGCTTGGTAAAATATCACCCCTTCCCTCTGGGAAAGAAAAGCCAGAAAGACAAAGAGGCTCCAGTTCTTTCTCCCTTAACCGTTTCCATTTTCACAAAAACACCTTTATCTTCAGACTGGAGGAGTAGAGAGAGATAAACAAAGAATGTGTATGCACAAGAAGGATTTAGAATAATTATGAAATCAAATGCCTTTATAGAGGGCTCCTAGAATTTGAGCATCACGGGAACTGCTGGTGGAGACAAATAAAGTAGACACAGAGGAAGATAAGATGGGGAAAGGATGCATTTCCCTTGTGTGATGCCTGAGTATCTTACATGCTCCCTTTCTCCCCTTCATTGGGCCACTTCAGAAGAGCTGGTGTCTCGCCTAGGGGCAGAACCTTACTTTATTTGATCCTTAAAAATGGTAGGAATCTACCTATCTTGCATTTATGATATTTATCTATAGAATATAAAAAAGCCCACAGGGTTTTGGGCAAGCATGTATTCTTCCACCAAGGCACCTGCTTAGTCAGCAAGTCATCTGGATCGCATGATCATGAAGAGGTTATAGGCAACAGAAGCCCAGGGACATGTGGGCCAAGGGAGGATGGCTTTTCCACTAAATTTTGTCAACGACTGGGAATGCCAGAAGGGAGCAGAATTTCAATGCCTATTTTAAAAATTAAAAAGCTAGGCTGGGCGTAGTAGCTCATGCCTGTAATCCCAGCACTTTGGGAGGCCAAGGTAAGTGGATCATGAGGTCAGGAGATTGAGACCAGCCTGGCCAACATGGTGAAACCCTGTTTCTACTAAAAATACAACCATTAGCTGGGTGTGGTGGCGCATGTCTGTAATCCCAGCTACTTGGGAGGCTGAGGCAGGAGAATCACTTGAACTCAGGAGGTAGAGATTTCAGTGAGCCGAGATCATGCCACTGCATTCCAGCCTGGGCGACAGAGCGAGACTCCATCTCAAAAAAAAAAAAAAAAAAAAAATTGAAAAGCTAGATGAACCAGCAAACTGTGCATCACACCTAGGAGCAAACTAGCCCAGGCTAACTGTCCGTTAATTTTTTCTGAATCACCATGTGTGCACTTAACTAGCTTCAGAGATGACTTAGCTGGATTCTTTTCAACTCTCTAGATCATTGCTGTCCAAAAGAATTTTCTACAATGATGAAAATGTTCTATCTCCACCTTTCAATATGGTGATCACTAGCCTCAGGCTGCTATTGAAATGTAGTTAAGAATAATTAAGGAGCAGAATTTGCAATTTTATTCAAAACTTTAACTAATTTTCATTTAAATAGCCATATGTAGCTAGTAAAAGCTCCATTGGACAGGGCAGTGATGCAGTGTCCAAAAGAAACCCAGCAATGAAGATTTTCATATTAAGGCTTCCGGTGATCTCAGAAGTACTTATGTGTGAAGTCCTCTTATTCTAATGACAAAATATTCTAATCCATATAAATTGAATTCGCAAAGAGGAGGTGGGACATTTCTAGAAGACTGAAGAAAATAAACTTATTAGGAAGCAGCTACGGAACTCACCAGGCTGGCTTATGTTACGTAAGTTAAAGGTGATCATAGCTGTAGATGCCAACTACACTTCTCTTGATGCAAATCTCATATTCTGACTCTGAAAACACCACGAAATTGGCCCTCATTACCATCTGGGAATTCTTTGTGTCTTTGTCTGGCCAATTTCTCTATCTCCTAAATGAATTTTTAATACCTTTGCTTTTCTTCAAACCTCCACCTACCTCCTCTAAGCAGAGATCTCACTTCCTATTTCACAAAAGACAGGTGAATGGAGAGAGACTGTTCCAGAGAGAGGACATGCAGGCCTGAAGGCCCTGCAACTGGAGAAAAGGTACAAAGCCAAGAAATTAAAAAGCTCGTGCAACTGAGGCCAAAGAAAGTAGAGAAGAGGCCTGGAGAGGCGGGTAGATGGGCAGGTCCACATCGGGCCTTGAAGGTGACATTAAGGATTTTAGTGTCTATTTCACATACAAAGTAAAGCACTGAAGGCTTTTAAGCCAGGTTTTAGGTTGAAAATTGCATATAGACAACATCAAAGAAGTTGGCTGTGATAGGAATGAAACCACAAACTAGATGGAAATTATGAAAATGAAATAAGTAATTCCATTTCTATGTACCTACCCTAAGGAAATGATCATGAATATGGGCAAGGGGTATACATAAGTGTTCACACAGGATTATTCATACAGGTGAAAAACTGAAACTTACTTGTCCAGCATCAGAGAACTGGCTGAAAACATCTGCTACATCTATCTGGTAGAATACTATAAAGCCATTAAATATCTGTATGTGAAGAGTTTTTAATTGCATAAAGAAATGATTTGAGGGGGAAAGATAAATTATCTTAATCATGTAAAAATAAACATAGAAAAGACTATGCCCAAATACTTGCCTAGGAAATGTGCTCAAAATATTAATGGTGGGAGCTCAGCAATGGAATTCTTTGCTTTTTTATCTTTTCCTCTAATTTCCAACTTTTCTATACGTATTTTTACTGATATAATCCCAGAAATGATTTTTAAAGTAAACCCAGGAGAGATTAACAATTTAGGAATTTTATTTTAAAGAAAAATTTTAGTTCTACTTCTATATCCTAATACATCTGAAATTTCAAAAGTGACAAATTCTTATATGAGTTATAGCTAGGATGAATGTTTTTATTTGGCATTGTTCTCTGATACTTTCTTTCATCTCTTTCACAGGCTGCCCAATTCAGAGTTGCTCAGAGAGCACACAAAGCTTCACTATCATGATTCACACAAATAGTGAGCTGGCCCCCTCCAGTTGTCCATGTAGGAAAAGAAAAACTGGCCAATCTGGAAGACAAAGCTCTCGTGAACCTGATATGAAATCCTTCTGAAAGCGATTCAAAGGAACTCAATTCTCTTCCCATTATTTGTCAAAATATTGAGTAACATACCAGATATTCACACTAAGGAGAAATAAAATCTGACAAGTTACCTCATTCATATACTGCATAAAACATGCATTTTTAAATCTTTGTTTACATTTTTTTTTCTTTGAGACAGAGTCTTGCTCTGTTACCCAGGCTGGAATGCAGTGGCATGATCTTGGCTCACTGCAACCTCCGCCTCCCAGGTTCAGGCAATTTCTCCTGCGTCAGCCTCCCGAGTAGCTGGGACTACAGGCACCAGCCACCACACTCAGCTAATTTTTGTATTTTTAGTAGAGACAGGGTTTCACCATGTTGGCCAGGCTGGTCTCAAACTCCTGACCTTGTGATCCACCCACTTCGGCCTCCCAAAGTGCTGGGATTATAGGTGTGAGCCACCGTGCCCAGCATATATGATTCTTATAAACTGTTAAATTATTCAAGCATGACACAAGAAGCTGGCTTTAAGATTTTTCTCCTTTTCATTTATAATCTCATGCGACATTATGAAACGTATATTCTCCTTCACAAAGAAGAAAAAAAAGAACCTAAAATTCAATTAATTCCCAATCACATACACTAATACAGAAACTTATAACATGAGAAAACTTAATTATTTATATTCAACTTTGAAAAACAGAATATAACCATTTGATGATGGGGTTTTCCATCATAACTACATTCTACTTAAACCAGTGTTAAAATCAGTGAACAGAGTTTGTTCAGAAATTAAGCCATAATTGATGGCTTTTTTAAAAATCTTGCTTGTTTTGAGACATAATTCTGAAGCTGCTTTCTGAGCCGTGGGGACCCAGAAATGGCTGTGGGGCTGCAATGTTGGGCTACAGGTCTCAAACTGGATGCGGGTGTGTCCAAAACACTGTTTTCCAAACTGTATATTGTGGCCTTTTAGTGGATAGGAACAACTTTTTTTAGAAAATCATTTTTAGAAAGAATGTATGCATCTCACACAGTAAGGGCAAGTACTGATGCAAGAAACTCTAATTTTGAGTACATACATAAGCACATAGAAGCATCTACAGGTCCTAAGTTGAGATGTAATATTTTTCACTGTGGGTCTCAAGGAAAAAACTTAAAAGCAACAGGCTAAAAAGGCAGGTCTGCTGAATAAGGCTTCTTTGTGGCAAATACCCATTAGGATTCCTGCCAGGTTAGCAATATACTGACAGTTCTAATTAATGAAACACTCCAATTCAACTCCCATAGATGGGAAAGCTGATAGGCATTTCCTAAGAACTCCTTGTTAAGAGTATTTTAAAGTGCATTTATCTGTAGTTTGTACTATATATTTATGTTCTCTATGTTCTCCAACTGATACTAGTTAAATGTTGCATGCTATTGGAGGAGAGGAGACGAGCTCAGGATAAGGATGGAAGTTGTCAATGTAAAGGTATCATGTAGCTGGTATCATTTTTGTGGTAGAGAAAAGAAGTCTGATTATTCATGTTGGCAGACAGAGAAAAAATATCTGCTACTTTTTTTTCCTAGTCCCCCCTCCAATCAGTTCCCAGTGTGAGCCACCAGGTTTCCTTCAGTCCAGTGCTGTCTAGGAGAACTTTCTGAGACGATGGAAATAGTCTCCTTCGGCACCGTCCAACACAGTAGCCACCAGCTAGGTGGGCTATCTGGTACTTAAAATGGGGCTAGTGCAGTGAAGGAACCAAATTTTTAATTAATTTAAAATTAAACAGCCAATATTAGGCTAAGTGACATAAGCCAGTCACAAGAAAACTTATATAAGGCATCTAGAATAGTAAAACTCATAGAAATAGAAAGTAGAATGGTGGTTGCCAAGGGCTTGGCAGAGGGGATGAGTTGTTTACAATCTGGGTACAGATTTCAGTTTTGCAAGATGAAAAATCTCTGGAGATAAGTTGTGCAGCAATGTGGATGTCCTTGACACTTCTGAACTATACAATTAAAAATGGTTAAGACAGTAAATTTTTTGCCATGTTTGTTTCACCACAATTAGAAATAAAAATTAGAAAATTAAAGAGCCACATGTGGTCAGAGGCTACTGTATTAGAGCATGCAGCTTTAGCTACTGTGCCATTGGCTATGGTAAATAGCCTAAGCTCAGTTTCTAACCACCATTGTCCTCCTTATCAAACTTCTTTCAGGATTCATGACTTCCTCTTGGGAACAAGATAGTAGTGCTTCCTTGGAGTTTACTGCAAAGGAGCTGCATGTATGAACATTCATCCTCTGACTGGTGGCAGGAGGCCTGACCTCAGGCTTGAGGGACAGGAGTACTGTACTCCCGTAACTAGGAGACCATGGACGGAATGTCTAGCTGAGGAGGGAGAAAGCTGTGTGGGAGAAAAGGTCTTTGTTCTCAAGTTCAGTGAGTTGTTATTGAAGGCGTGAATGCTCAAAGCCAAGGCAAGGGGTTTTTGCATGACTGCCAGCCTGCCCTGCCCCTTTATCTCAATGATGTACACAATATCCCTCCATCAGTTACCTTACACAGTAATAAGGTAAGGCAGCCTTGAGCTACCTAAGGAAAACAAAATAACTGTCTTTATTAAGTGTCTTGCAAGTAATGTTGACAAACTGCCTTTACTTACATAAAGAATGAAACCCAAATACCCAGCCAAGTTCCCCTATTCTCCACACTCCCAGCTTTATTGAGCAGACTGAATACATTTAAATTCAACGTCTGTGAATTACCACCTTCCAGAGAAGCAAAGGAGAAATTATTTTATTACACTCTTCATTAATAAATTCATTTTTAAATTATTGCCATTCCTGCTGAACTGAAAATAGGACAAATGATACTCATTTGTAAACTGATTTTTTCTGTTGTAAACCTTCTATTGAACTAGTAAGGAATAAATGAAGTATTTGGGAAAGGAATTATCTAATGAAAAATTGGGATGTAAATGCCAGCTCATGAAAGTCTTCTACATAAATTAGCTCAGACTCACCAAGCTCTGCCTGAAAGAAAGATTTTACTAAGTGTTTCATTGAAAGCTCATGAGAGAAGAGCATAAAGCTTTGGGATTCCACAGCTAGTGAATTCTAGCTCCTAATATTCAATGCCTTCAAAGAGGAGCCATGTAATGGAAGAATAATTGTACAGGCTATTAAGTGAGTAAGCAGGCTTTGGAGCCCACCTGGGTTCAAATCTCAGCCCTGCCACTTCTCCAAGCTTTTATAAAACAGGGATAATAATAGGTAGTTCATTCTTCCCAGAGTTGCAGTGAGATTTAAATGAGATAATACTTGTATCTACTTACGAAGTGCTAAGAATACCATTTGGGACACAGCAAGGACTCAATCATTGTTAGAAGAGAAGGATACAGGATGAAAGCAGTTCCTCTGTCAAAGTCTATCTGTTCAGACTTCAGAAACTTTCCTTGAAGTGTCTAAATGCTCTTTTACCTTTTGAAGATTTGCTTCATTGTCACTTCATGTCTTTTAAGAGCTGCTTCACAGTCTCTTTCTCCAATTTCAAGGGCAATATCTACTTCTGACAGTTAACTCTGGTCTTCAGTGCCAGTCTGCAGCTGACGTACTTCCCAGCAGCGTGGTGTGGAGCAGGGGTGGCAGACTGCAGGTTTAGTTGGTTTGGCCCAGAGTGCTACATTAGACTGTGTTTTTAGGAATCTGCATTAGCAGCTAACATTTTAAGATCTAGAGATTTCCTAAAGACATTCAGATATTTGGCTTTCACTAAAAACTTAAAGATCTGGCAACACCAAATCCACATTCCCGTATGACGGCAAGACTGGAGTTGGGTAGTGGCTCCTCTCAACAGGGCCTGCACTTGTATTGTCCCCTCCACTCTCTGACATCGAGGCCAGTGAAAGGGCCACCTCTCATTACCTTTGTGCAACTGCATTCACTGACATCTCCTGCCTAGCCCTGCAGCCCACGTGGATAGGTACAAGAGGATGACACACTTTAGAGACACCAGGCCCTAGTTCCCATCCTGACTCCTCTAACTCTGAGCCAGTTTCCTCATATGGAAATGGAACTAACCCCCCAAATGCAACATCACACTCAGGTTTACATGAAGCATGCGGAAAGCACCTAGTAGTGTGGCTATATACAGCAGGCACTCAGTGTTCACTCTCCTCCCGGCTACTACCGACCCATGACGCATTTAGCAGGTTTGCATCAATCCTTACTATGCTCCTTCAGCCTCTCACCAACAGTTTTCACCTGGCATAGCAGACACACTCATGTCCCAAAGTGTAACTAAAATGTACTTAACAGGGCAAATCTCTAGATCTAACCATCGACTTACAAGGAATACAAATGACACCATGGGACTATGATCAACAAAATCCAGACTGTGGAAAACTCTATAGGACAAAGCTGGTTTCTTCAACAACAACAAACACACACACAAGAAAAAAAAATTAAGAGACGGAGTTACCTAAGAGATACATCAACCAACTGCAATGAACTTATTTGGATCCTGATTTAATAAACCATACAAAAATGTTACAACACAAGTAGGGTAATATGAACAATGATGCCATATTTGATGATAGTAAAGAATGATTGTTAATGTCTTAGATATGATCATGTTGCTGCGGTTATGGCTACAAAAAGAGTTTATTTCTTTTAGAGCTATATGCTCAAATATTTCCATGTGAAATGATGGAAGAGAAGTAATGCAGAGTGGGGAGATAGGGTGAAAGTGCAGATGAAACAAGACAGCTATGAAATAAAAATTGTTAAAACTGGGTGATGAGCACATAGGTTTTCTCTGTTCTCTTTTGTAGATGCTTGAAATTTTCTATAATAAATACTTGTGAAAAGCAAAGCGCTTTTAAAGTGTTTAAAGTTCTTTAAGGTTAGAAATAGCACTGGACTGATAAAAGCAATGTTTCCTTGGAGTTTCCACTTCTAACTTTCAGATACCTCCCTGAGGAAGGAATTCTGGGGTAGGAATGATGGGGAGGGATTTTAGTTTGGCTTAGTACATTCATGCACTAGGGGAAGAGAAGAGTCCAGTTCTCTTTACCTTTGCTTCATTTCTTTTCCTTGAGTTTTAAAACATCTGTCTCTTCTCATAGGACTTCCAGCCCTGTGAGGGCAAGGACTCATGTGTATTCTTATTTCCCTGGCACTAACACAGAGGCTGGCACATAATAAGATCTCAACAGATGTATGCTGAGCAGCTGAAGGGAAAGGGGATATGCATATTTCATCTTCGATCAGAGAAAAAGATAGCAAAGTCTCATTTCAAACAAGGTCCTCTCACGCTGTGGTTCAATCCATGCTATTCGGCCAAGTATCACAATGGTCTAGGGAGCTTGTGAAAATGGCAGATTCCTACACACCCCCTCCTCAGAGATTCTGATTCAGTAGGTACAAGCTAAGATGACAAACACCCAGGCAATGCTAATGCAGCCAGTTCAGACTGGTGTATAATATCCACTGAGTATTTCTAATTCACTAAGACCTGGTAAGAACTGTCCTTTGAATACTTTTTTCTTAATGACTAAAATTATCACAAACTAATTTGTTATTCTATCCCCAAAACACTGCAATTTAGGTGATTAGAGATTGGAAAATGAAAAGAGTATCTACTTAAAAATTGAAAAACCAAAATTCTAGGAAATTGACTATTCAACTTGACCATAACTTGATAAGGTAATGGACTACTTGATGGTACTCCCTTTTCCCCCACCCACACACCAAAGAGAGCCTTTTAGATGACAATAAGAATAAAAAAAAATATTTATAATATGTAATTGGCAATATATATATATATATATATAAAATGGAAAGCTGAGAAACACATAAATAGAGAAAAGCTGATGAAATGAAAAGAGGTCACACAAATGTATATATGGTATCATTCAAATTATGCACATTATCTAGATAAATTGGAAAAAAGTTTTAAAGAAATACAGGAATACAGGCAAGATGAGGTGGCTCACAGCTATAATCACAGCACTTTGGGAAGCCAAGGCAGGAGGATCACTTAAGCCCAAGAGTTCAAGACCAGCCTGGGCAATATAGGGAGACCCCATCTCTCCAAAAAAAAAAAAAAGAAAAAAAATTTTTAATTAGTTGAGCATGATGGCACATATCTGTAGTCCCAGCAACTCAGGAGGCTGAGGTGGGAGGATCACTTGAGCCTAGGGGACAGAGGTTGCAGTGAGCTGAGATCCCACTACTGCACTCCAGCCTGGGCGACACAGTGAGACCTTGTCTCAAAAATAAACTTATTTTTTTAAACAAGGCAACTAAAATTTTAAGAATAATATCTCTGGATTACAGAATTCTGGGCAATTTCTTAATCTCTATATAGTGAGATATTTTCAAATTTTCTACATGAAAATGTAGACTCTGTAATTAAAATTTTTTTAAAAAAAGAAAAGAAAGATTTGCATCAAGATAATCTGTTATCCAATTCATTGCAGCTAAAGAATATGGCCCTGCAATAGGGAAGAGACTCTGGGAGAACCCCATAGTTCAGCCATGGCAAATGAACTAATTTTACCTTTTGGCCACATCTGATTCCACCTCATTTGCAAGATACAGTCATAATGAGAAATATGAATTAAAGCAAAATGTATATGGTCATGATTCATGTGACAGGTTAGTAATTAGGGAAATGTAGAGTTCAGTGGAATGTTGTGCTTCAAGATCTACATTTACTAATACATAACTATCATTTTACAAAAGTATTCTTCAATTCACTTCAGAATTTATCTATAATGCAAAATATTTTTATATGATGTGTCCCAATTTTGTAATGTCAAAAATTTTCATGAACATTTCCACATAATCGTCATTGTAATTTGGTGGGGAAAATATGTAATGAATATACATTATGAATATAGTAACACCTTTAATGAATCTGTATGTATGCAATGACAATAGAATCCTTACTTGAAAAATAATAGTGTAGATACATGTTGCCTTATGCTGTACACATTCAATGCTGGGCCACGCTTGAATTCAAGGACCACCTAAAAACTCCACCATACCCAGTGGTTCTCTGTCTACCCCTCTGTGCATTTAAAATATGATCCCACTTTTTAAAAATGCAGTCTTCATGCACATCTATCATGTAAGAACTCTTTTAGGGGTTTTTTTTAAGCGATGGAAAGAGGAGAAATTAATTGAATGGCATCCATTCTTGTATACATTTTTTTAAACACATTAAGGAGCAGATAACTTACATAGCATTCATTTTCACTCCAGCTAGCCAAATTAGAAAAATATAGTCAGATCAAGTTCACTGTAAGAAAGATGTTTTCCTACCCATGGCAGGTTGGAAAACAACTTTCCTTCTTTCATAGAAATATAAAGAAAGAAAGAAAATGGTTTGAATATTAGCCCTACAGGCTAGACCTATGCAGTCAGGATAATCACTCTGAGAGGTTATATTATAGCTTCTTTAAAAAGTCAGATAGACCCAGATTCCAGGTTATGCTCCTCTACTTACTAAGCTCCTTATCTATAAAATGGTGCCATGTCAACCCTGTACAGTTATGAGGATTAAATGAGACAATATATGTAGAGTGTCTGGAATAGAGATACATTCAAGAAAGATTTGTTCCCTTAACTTGATCTTAAAGAACAGGGTTCTGGGACTGTAGAGATGATGGACATAAAGGATGAAGGATGTGTTTGAAACCAAAGGCAGGCTTTGGTTAGCTGCCAAAATCCTTCTCAGTGGAAAATACCTGGGAGGTACTGAGCACATCTAGGGTCCTTTCATTTCCTTCTGTTCTTATTTTTGACATTGCTGCCATTGTGTCCACTAATTTGGCAAGGTTGCTTTGAATTATGACCTTCCTATTCCCACCATCTGTCTTCCTCTCCCATCGAAACTGTGCATTGTCTATTCTGATCTTTTCCCATTAATGTGATTTGATATGTACTTGTTAATTCTGTAAACTGGGATTCTTAAAAAGTCTTCCCAATCATCCTTAAAATGGAAGTTAGCCATTTAACTTTCCATCACTAAAAAATTAGCCAAACATTCATTTTCTACAGAAGAAATAAGGTAATAAGATGTAAATCTTGCTGGTCCAAAAACAAAGGGTTACTCTTTGTCTAGCAAAATGGAATTTAAAACTACTTTGTAAACGTCCATTAATAATGTGCATTCATTCTAGAGCTATTTGTTGTGTTTTATCATTATCAAATGTAAACCATTTTATTACCAAAAATGAAATATGTATACATAGATATGAATACATTATGTAAATGTATATACTTATATATGCATGCACATACATTTATGTAAATATAAGTATAGATTGGTAGTTAGAAAAATAGGCACATAGATGTATGTATAGATAGACAGATTTTAAAAGACCCAGAAGGATTAATATCTGAGAGTTGAGAGTGAGAGTAAAGATGGAATATGGAAATAGAAACTTTAAATTTTACTTTATCTAGTTATACAGTTTTACAAATTTTTTACAGCAAGCTTATATTGCTTTATTGGTCTTTCAATTGTTTTCTAAAATCTGATCATTTTAGTGCTTAAGAAGAACACTTTAAGACATTTCATTAACGCTTCCAGGTCACTAGGACACTGCTAAGTGCAATAAAAAAATACACTAAAGCTTTAAAGAGGTGGAAAAGATACTCAGGAAAGCTTTTGATCACCATATAATTTCAGTTAGGATTTTTAAGTCAGATGAGTTACCAACATATATTTTGAGCTCCTAACCACCCACAAGCTCTATGTTCAACTGCAGGGAAAATGGAGTTAAGACGTCTCAGGGTTTTTATCATCTGGAAGCAGAGTTGTCTGTGTACACAACCAAGAGAGAAAGGTAGTAACCCAATTTAGGACATTGATCAGAAATGCTTATGAGAGCTTTCAAAGATGACTGGCTTACAGGGGAGTAAATTAAGCACTGGAGGATGTAGGTTAAATACATCATCATTAAGAACAGAAGATGAGATCATGAACCATCTCAAGCTCTTTCTCCCAGCTTCAGGTGAAGTTCAAGTTGGGAGGCCCCAGGCTCCCTACCTACTAGCCTGACTGAGTGAACTGACATTCCACCCAGTTCCCTTCAGCCCCATCCAAGTTTGAGTGGGGGCCCTGATGACACTGAGAGCTTCTGAGGAAGGTAGGACAGGTAGATGTGATCAACACATACATCACTTCTTCTTCTTTTTTTTTTTTTTTTTTTTTTTTGATAACGAGTATCAATTGGTCACCCGGCAACAGACTGGAGTGCAGTGGCCCGATCTTGGCTCACTGCAACCTCCGCCTCCTGGGTTCAAGCAATTCTCCTGCCTCAGCCTCCCAAGTAGCTGGGATTAGAGGCATGCACCACCACGCCCAGCTAATTTTTGTATTTTTAGTATAGACGGGGTTTCACCATGTTGGCCAGGATGTCTCAATCTCTTGACCTCATGATCCACCCGCCTCGGCCTCCCAAAGTGCTGGGATTACAGGCGTCATCACTTCTTACCTAAAGAACCTCTCCTGTCACAAAAAGAATGAGAGCATGCGGTCTTTGCCATCCCTTCCACCTACGAGAACTTCATAACCATCCCTAAGAGATGCTGAGAAGAACATTCCATAGAAGGCTCAGATTGGGGGTAGGTATGGGAGTGAGGGCAGAAAGGAGGCAAAGAATGGAGGGAAAGGACATGCCTGTCACCTAGTACATGATAGGCACAAAGTCTTGGTGACATGGGAGAAGATTTAAAGAACAGAGAATGTTCCTGCTCTTTGAAAGATTCAGTGTTATGTAAAAAAGTCAGCCCTCCCTAAATTAATCTGTGCAGTCAATATGATAGCTATCAACATATAAATAGGATTTTGGGAGAAAATCTGCCAAAAATGATCTTGAGGTCCATCTGCAAAGTATATGTGGGATTAGCCAAGTTTCAGAAATGAAAATTAATGAGGAAATACTAGACTTGCATAGAATTAAACTATATTATAAAGTTCCAGTATTAAGATAGTTTGTTAGTGATAGAATCAAAAGTAGAGAATCCTGAAATATAGACATATAATGTAGGAAATTAGCATATGATAAAGACTGAATTTGAAACTGAGATCAAATAAGTATTAGACAATAAGTATTGCCAGAATAACTGACTATAACAGGATGACAAAAGGAAGAAAGAAATCGGTTGAGACTGGCCAGGCACGGTGGTTCATGCCTGTAATCCCAGCATTTTGGGAGTCCTAGGTGGGTGGATCACTTGAGGTCAGAAGTTCAAAACCGGCCTGGCCAACATGGCATAACCCTGTCTCTACTAAAAATACAAAAATAAGCAGGGTGCCATGATACACACCTGTAATCCCAGCTACTCAGGAGGCTGAGGCACAAGAATTGCTTCAATCCAGGAGGTGGAGGTTGCAGTGAGCCGGAATTGCACCACTGCACTCCAGCCTGAGCAACAGAGCAAAAAGAAATCTTTTGAGATCCCCAATTCACTCCTAAACCAAAATAAATTATTGTAACTTTAAATTTAAAATTTTTACAATTAAAACCACAAAAACACAAATCATACTGATAAATTTTAAAAATAACATTAGCAAGCAAAAACATAAACAATAATTCACAAAGTTAAATATTATAGACTTGATTATAAAATAACAAAATTTTTGTGGGGTAAAAATTTTGTAATGATAAACTAGGAAATACATTTGCATCATATATGAAAAAGAGATAATCTCCCTTAATATATAAAGAGCTCTTACCTACCAATAAGAAAAAGATGGCTGCCTCAAAGGAAAAATATGCAAAATATATAAGCACCAGTTCAAAGAATAAATATAAGCAGCCAAAATAGTTACTAGAAAACATTTCTGTCACTCACAATTAAAGAATTACAAATTAAGGTTCCATTTAAATATATAAGGTAAACAAAGATTTAACACTTTGATAGTATCCTGTCTTGACTTGGGTGGGGAAAGTTAACTTTCGGTAATTTGGGCAAATCTAAGAAATTAAACATGACCAGTGAAATTGGTAGACAGCTCTTGTTCATCCCATTTTAAAAGGAAGGAGACTGATAAGTGGTGTGCTCAAGGCCAAACTCCTAATTAGAGAAGGGACCAGAGCTAGGTCCCAGGTCCCCTAAATTGCAACCCAGGGCCCTCTCTCTGTACTGGGATGCATTCATCTCATTTCGATGTGTGAACACAGACATGTCAGAATGGGGAAGTTACTTTCCAAGCACTGTGCAGTTGTGTCAGCCATGCCATTTCTCCATCCTAACTAAAGTCCTACCACCATAGACCCTGACCCTTCACTGTCCCCAAGTCCTGGATCACCGCAGTCTGCTTACTCTGCTTCATAGTCTCATAATCAGCAGTCCCAGCCTACCACATACTCCTTCTCTCCCTTTACAGTTTCCCTGATCACTCACTTCTTATAGTCCTTCTCCATCCATCCTGTCCCCTTTCCAGTTTCTATTCAAGCTTCTCCTTACATACCCAGTTCTACAAACAGCATCATGAGCTCAGTCACCCTCCAGTTCCTGTTAAAAACCACTAGAAATATAATGCAAAAGCTGGGTGCAGTGGCTCACACTTGTAATCCCAGCACTTTGGGAGCCGAGGCAGGCGGATCACCTGAGGTCAGAAGTTAGAGACCAGCTCAACCAATATGGTGAAATCCCATCTCTACTAAAAATTAGACAGGCTGTGGTGGTATGTGCCTGTAATCCAAGCTACTCCAGAGGCTGAGGCAAGAGAATCGCTTGAACCCAGAAGGCAGAGATTGCAGTGAGCCAAGATTGTGCCACTGTACTCCAGCCTAGGTGACAGAGGGAGGCCCTGTCTCAAAAAAAAAAAAAAGGAAGAAAGAAAGAAAGAAAGGAAGAAAGAAATATAATGCAAGATAGATGCGAACCATATTTGCAATTTTATATTTTCTAGTAGCCACATTTTTAAAAGTAAAGAGAAACTGGTCAAACTATTTTTAATAATATATTTTACCCAATATATCCAATATATTACTTCAATATAAAATCAATATAAAACAATGAGATGTTTTAAATTTTTCTTCATATTACATTTTTGAAATTGTGTGTGTATTTTACACTCAACATATCTCAATACAAACTAGCCACATTTCAAGCGCTCAATAGCCACATGAGCTGGTGGCTGCCAGGTGAGACAGCACAGACCTAGACTCTCTAATGAAAATGGATTTAAAAAATAATAACTTTTGCTTATCTGTATTCTTATTATTCTTCAACAGACACAAACTGTATGCATTTCTGTATTTTTACAACTTTTTATTTTAAATATCCTTGGCATATCTTCACATTCATTCTCTAATGCAAGCTATTTTTCTAAATAGCACATGTAGCATCAGCATCTGTCTTCACTTTGACATATATATTCATATCTAGCTCCTATCTGCTCCACTGCCTCAAGACATTCTCCCTATTCCCTGCCTCCTGCCACCTTCTCTCTCTGCGCATCACTGGCTGTGAAGGTTCAGATACCCAGAAGACACATTTTCCATATCTTCACCCTCTGCACAAGCACTAACCCATCCACATTTCTAGCTCTGCTTTAGTAGATTTAAGATCACTGACTCATGACTCAGAAAAGTCAAATGCAAATTATAGGAAAAGCCTCTGTCTTCACTGCTTCAAAGTTATGTTTAAAATAGGCTTGTTATTTACTTTTACTTAAAATTAGAAACAGCCAAAAAGAAGTGAAATACGTGGCCCACTTTGGTTCCTTTTCAAAAGAAACTGGCCTGATGGTCTTCCACAAACACAGGCAATTAAATTTTTAATCAAAGAATGTCCTTCTTGCCTCAAAGACTTTACTAAAATAATGTTTTTGGTTCTTAACTATAGAAGCAATCTCACCACTGGAAAACGTGAACATGAGATAGGTACAGCTTAAGAAGTTAAACGTCTTGAATTAGGAAATTAAGGTGTCGTCACTGACTTTAAATACCTATAGACTTTATAATTCATATTACAGTTTGGTTTCCCATTGCTTGAAGTGTTTGCCTTCCTAATAATGAGAGACTTGCTCTTCTCCCCCAGGCTCTAAAAGGTAGCATGTGGAACCCTGGGGAGTAATGAGACCTGGATTTGGGTCCTCACTGCCAGTTGCCAGCCAGCTACAGACCCTGTCGTCCATTAGCCCCGAGGGCCTCAGCCTACCTGCTGTAAAAAGGGGGTTCACAGCATGCTCCTTCAGGCTGCCTCTAGTTCTGCCCACCCACGACCTTAGTTCATCCTCCTCTATTCCATCATCCCTGAAGCATTTGCCTCCTCACACATCTCCTCCTTCCCAAAAGACAAGATGGCTGGCAGCATGGAAGTGAAAAGGGAAAGAAAGGCTGTTAAAAAAAAAAAAAAATCCTAAAATGAGTCACCTTTCAAGAATTTCCCATTTCCTCATGCCTGGATGCTTGCTCCTGTCGCTAAATCTGTTCTTCCAATGAAACTTGCTCTAAGAACCTGGTATTTGTTATGTGCACTGCTCTTGGGTGATGTTTGCACTGTGCACTCACCTCTCTTAAGAGCTTATAGGTATCAAACAACGTCAAGGTTGTGCATCAAAAAGATATCAGCAGCCACAGAGTCAACTTGAGTTGAGCCTGGAGAAAATCGGATCAAAACCGTAGACTTTTAACTAGGTTTTGTATCAGCTTTTGATAAGTTGGGAAAAATAATTACAGCACTCCAAACTTCCCACTTAACATGCCCCAGGGCCCTGCAGCACCCTAAAATCTTACCAGCTCCAAAAATTACTCCCTACTCCGTACCCGGATGAGCGCTGACCCTCACTAATTCCTTCACTGAGACTTAAGCAAGGGGCAGCTGATGGTTGTGGTCTGTGCTGCTTCCGCCTGGCCTGATTTTTTTCATGCTGCCATTTTGAATTAGCATAGGTTTCCTCTGCAACTGATGCATCTTCTAGCCAGGCTCGGAACACAACACACACACTCACACGTACACACACACACACACACACACACACACACACACACGCCCCCCACCGGGCTGCCGGACGCGAGTGTTAAGTCAAGGCAATTGCAAGCTAGAATCAGAAAATCCAGAAAAGCCACGTTATTTAACAAAACCCAAAAAGGTCAGCTTTGAGTCAAGAAAGATGAGTTTCCTTCGATGTTTTCTCGGACATTTTTATTTCCAAATCAGAGTTCTCCTCAATTCTCTAAAGTTCAAGCGCCCCTCCTGCCTTGCAGACCACCTTCGTCGCGGCCCTCGCGAGTGAGGTCGCCAAATGACGCCTCAACAGACAAGCTAGCGAGCTGAGGAGGCCGAGGTCGACCGAGCTGGACAATCCCCACCTCGGGAACGCGCGAGGGCCTCTCAGCAGCCCCGGCCGGCGCCCTGCGGAGAACGCTCGGGTGCGGCTCAGGGGAAGTTGTGTCAAGTCCCATGCGCGGCCCGCGGAGAATCCAGCGGCGGCCCGCGAGCGTCGGCCTCGCGGGGAGGGCAGCCTCGGGACACGGTACGGCGGCCGCGGGAGAGGTGGACGCGCGGGCACAACCGGGCCGAGGGCGGCGGGCGTCTCCGGGCAGCCATGTTCGCGGCGCCCGCCCGCGCGGCAGGTGCGGCACCTCGGGGAAGGTGCGCGGCTCGCCCCGGACCCGAAGGTGGAGGGTCAGGGGCGCACAGGCGCACCCCAGCGGGGAGCAGACTGGCTGCCCGGAAAAGGAAACCCAGGAAGAGCCGCCTGGCGGGCTACTGGAGTTCCAGGGATGCGGGGGGAAGGATGGGTTTGGGGTGTGGAGAGCGGGGAGCCCGGCTGCGGTGCGGGAGCCAGGGGCGGGCGTCCCTCTCCTGCACCCCCGCAGCCCCCGAGTCCGAGTCACCCCGGCCCCAGGCCGAGGCCACCTCTCCTCTGACCCCCAGCACGCCCCAGCCAGCACCGGGGGGTGGGGAGAATCGGTCTGGGATAGCGCTATCCGCGGGTTCGGAGGGAGAGCGGGAGGTGGCGATGGCGGGTGTGGGTGAAACCCGCCGGGGAAGCAGCCCTGCAAACGCCCTGCGCTCCCGGCCGCGGCTCACCTGGGGCGCCGGGCTCCAGGCTCCGGGCTCCGCTCTACGGTCCTGAGGCTGCGGCCGCCGAGGGTGCGGGTGCTGCCGGGGCCGGATTACTGCGGCGACATCGAGGGCTGCAGCTGCAGTGGCGGAGGCGGCCGCCGGGCGCTTCCCCCTCCCCAGACTCCCGGCGCGCTGGCCCGCCGCCCCCTGGAACAGCTGGCCCGGCTCACGTGACCGCGGGGCCCACCCTCCGCCTCTCCCACTCCTGCCCCACGGACCTCACCGCACCACGCGCGCGTCTGGCTGCCTGGGCCGCGGCGCAGCGCTCCGCTGAGTGGGGAGGGCGCCTGGGAGCGGGAGGAGCGGCCGAGAGGGCGGATCTCGCCGCAGAAAGCGGCCCCCTCTTTGCTAGATTTTTCTTTCTTGATTGTATCTGTCAAAAGGGAGAACCCGGGCTTTGAAAAGGAGCCAGGCCCAGCTTCCTCCTGGCGCTTCTTCCTGACGTCCGGGCCTCGGCGCCCAAGGAAGATTTTCTCGCGGAGAAATGTGTCCTGTACCTTGTTGACTCTCACGTCCAAGTCGAGTCCCTGGTTTTAAAAGTGTCCTGTACCCTGCTGATAAGCCAGACCCTATCCCAGGTAATTTGCCCAAGGTCACACAGCACGTAGCACGTAGCAAAGCCAAGATTCCATATCGGGGTTAATAAATTTATGGACAGGGACATGTGTGTGTGGGTGTGTGTATGTATTGATGCCAGCACAACTTTATCAAAAAATAAGAAAAGACTATCTCAAAAGATATGAAGAGATAGATTACCGGAAATTAAATGCAATATTACCCTAGCACATGAAAATATATTCAAGCTCACTTAACTGCAAATCAAATATATGGAGTAGCATCTTCTACCAAAAAATCAAAACATTTCGAGTCTTGCTGTGTCGCCCAGGCTGGAGTGCAGTGGCAGGATCTCGGCTCACTGCAACCTTCCTCTCCCGGGTTCAAAAGATTCTCCTGCCTCATCCTCCCAAGTAGCTGAGACTACAGGCCCACACCACCACGCCTGGCTAATTTTTTGGATTTTTAGTAGAGACGGGGTTTCACCAGGCTGCCCAGGCTGGTCTCAAACTCCTGAGCTCTGGCAATCTGCCCACTTCTACTATCCGGCTTCCTAAAAAAAGTATGATCTTTATGTGCTAATACAAAAATATGTCCAACCTATACTAACTGATAGAAAAATAAAAAGCTAGGTGCAGAATATTGCATGTGTTATTTGTGGGAAGAAAAGATATATATGTCTGTACTTATTTTTGTAAATGCATAGAATATCTTTGGAAAAGTATGGAAGAAACTGTAATAGTCCATGCCACCAGGAAGCAGAACTGGGTAACTGGGTGCGGGAGAGAGAAGGGGACTTTTTTCCATGCCTTTCAAATGTTGTGCCTATGCTTACAGTCTGTCACATGAGTGAACGGATACTGGGAAAGAACTGAGGAAGTTGTTGTAGGTACTGCAGAGTAGAGCACTGGTTCAGAGACTCTTGGAGCACAAAGGTATTTTATTGTTCATTTAGTCCAGCCAAATAAACCGTAGCCAGTGAGTCTAAATAATCAATATTAGAAATTCCTAGCTGGCTTACTCCTGGGTCCCAGCCCAGGTCTATGGAATTCAGTCTGGGTCTGGAGCCAGGGAACCTGCATTTTGTCAAGCTTCCTAGTTGTTTCTCTTGTACATTAAAGTCTGAAAGTCCGTGGTGGTAGGAGGGAGAGCATTAGGGAAAATAGCTAATGCATGCTGGGCTTAATACCTAAGTGATGGGTTGGCAGGTGCAGCAAACCACCGTGGTACATGTTTACCTATGTAACAAACCTGCATACCCTGCACATATAGCCCAGAACTTAAAATAAAAATAAAAAAGTCTGCGAGTCACTGTTCTATTTTTTTGTTTGTTTTGAGATGGGGTCTTGCTCTGTCACTTAGGCTGGAGGGCAGTGGCTCACTGCAGCCTCAACCTCGTGGGCTCAAGTGATCCTCCCACCTCAGCCTCCTGAGTAGATGGGACTACAGGCATGCACCACTACACCTAGCTACTTTTTAAAATATTTTTTTAGAAATGGGGTCTCACGGAGAGATCCAAGATGGCTGATTAGCAACAGCTCAGGAATGTAGCTCCCAGTGAAAGCGCAGAGAACGAGTGGACGCCGCACTTTCCGACGAATTTTTGTTGCCCACAGACTGGGAGATTCCCGGCAGAGGAGCCACACGGGTC